>JAJMSN010000043.1:0-137383 GCA_030558435.1 Kodamaea kakaduensis
TACTCCCCCTTCCTCCACCTTCCTTCCCCCTCCATCATCCCCCACAACCCCTTCACTCCCCTTCTCAACAACAAAGAGCCATTTGCCAATGTGGAGCACCGCTACCAATCCTACCTCCAGGCGTGGAAAACCCAGCTTGGGCGCATCGACAGCATTATGAACAACGCCAACCTCGATTTGTTTGTAAGTCTACGTGAATTTGTGCTCCTGGAGTCCCCTTTGGTGGAACTTCTGAAGAAATCCATCTCCACGCGACTGCGCCAGTTGCCCGTGGCATTTCTTCAGTTGAGCTCAAACACCGCCAACAACTTGCGCATTCTACAGGAATTCAACAGGCACATGTCAAGCGAGCCAGTGAAGCTCATCAATCTAAACTCAAAGGCTTGTGCAAATATCAAGTCTACTCTTCGTGATGTGGTGAGACAGTTTTTGAATTTGAAAGAGGATGAGTCGATTAGTGGACATGTAAACTACGATTTGGATATTATAGACGAGTGGTGGGAGAAACAAAAGAATAGCAAAGACAAAGAGCATCTATCATCCATTGTCATCATATTACAAGACACAAACTCCATTAATAACCATGTCATCAACCAACTTATACGTCTTCTTCACCTGTACTCAGACCGGCTTCCTATACGGCTTGTGATGGGATTGTCGTCCTCTAGTATCAGCAACTGGATCAATGCCAATCTCAGTAACGAGAACAGAATTTTGGTGAGTGGCCTCAAGTTCAAGTGTGCAGATAACAAGTCGTTGGGGTACCGTGTGTTGAATGATTTATTCTTGAATTTTGACGATGACTTGCTCGCGCTGCCACTCTTGGCAACCATGTTGCTTAACAGGTTTGAGAACGCAAACAACTCAATAGATACATTGGTGGCCCAGATAAAGTTGTGCTACATGATTCATTATTACCTGTTTCCGTTAATAGAGAAGAGAGAAGTTGAGGAAGAAGAAGGAAAGGATGAAGGAAAGGATGAAGAAAAGGATGAAGAAAAGGATGAAGGAAAGGATGACGGAAAGGAAGAAGGAAAGGATGAAGGAAAGGAAAAATCACCCTTCCTTCTTCCCATCTCCCTCCTCTCATCGTGTCTTCGTAAACTACCCTCTTTCAAGATCCATATTGAAAAACTCCTCTATGAACACGCACCCAAAGACCTTGTGAAAGGGTACCTCACCAACGACGAGTCACTTCTCGAGCTCTACCACGAAAGCATGGCAAAATTTGCAGACTACAAGCAGCACCTCAAAGGGCTTCTCGAAGATAAAAAACCAGGAAAGGACCGGTTCGAGCTCTACAAAAACTTGGTGGCAGGTAAAGGCGAACTCGCTTCAATTGAAAGCCTTGTGTTTCATGAGATTTTCACTCTCAGGGGAGGAACCTGTGACGACAGCTTTATATTTGAGGAAAACCACGAAAATTTGGTGAGCACGTTACTGAGACCCAACCTCCGCCAGGTGGTTGAGCTGGGGTTGGACGATTGTACGCTGTACCTCCACTCCAAGTTGACGGGGGCCACGAAAGAGCTGAGGTTCAATTCGCCGACACTTAGTGTGCTCTTTCGTGTGTATAAAGAGGCACCGGTGGCCATCAACATCTACGACTTTTTCTTGGCTTTCAAGCTGTCTTTGGATAGGACTTCCTTGTGCGAGGCTTTGGGACTAGAGTTGGATGATGGGGGGTGGGATAAGATGGCGTACTCGTGGTTTATTCAGAATTGTTTTGAGTTGGTGATGATTGGGTTGTTGAAGGAGAAGCCGAAGGGGGATTATTTGGAGAAGGCGGTTTGGAAGAGTGTATAACACAAACAATCGAGCGAACAATCGAGCGAAGCGAGATTGTTTGCACGATTGTTTGTGAGGTACTTCATCTTTACGGTATCAGTCAATTGATTGATTATCGATTGTTTGAGGTACTACGTTGATTTCTTTCAGCAGATCAATTGCATGGAAATTTCAACAGTAGTCAATTGCATTGGAAAACAGTAGTCAGTGCATTGGAAATTTCAACAGGTCAATTGAAACTTCACTATGCTAGAAACAACGCTGCTCCTCGTTTGGTATAGCGTAATAGGAAGATATAGATTTAGATAAGTGAGATAAGGGAACATATAGACAAGCTCACTTAATACATACTTCATGTCTGATAGAATATGTATATGGTCAAGGACCTCACAAACAGTATGCGAAGAGAGTGTTTACTGGTTGTTCTCCCCTCCACTAATTTGTCTACATTCAGCACCAACTACACTTTTTCACTAACAACTTGCACGTTGTTCATATTATTCTGAAATATACTGTATAAAAACCCTCCCTTGCCTATGGCTGGGACCTGATACTCTTGACTCACTGGATATTTGGCGAGTCCTCGCTGTCCTTCCCCTTGACGATACCGTAAAAACTCTCGAAATAATCACCCAGTTCCGAAACGTACCGGTGGTGTCCAGCGAAGGCGGTGATGACCAAAAGAGTCAACAAACAGCAGGCAATGAGCAACATGACCGATCTCTGCTGGCTGAAGATCTTGTTGGATATATTGGTGGAATTTGCAATCATTGGAGTAGTATGTGATTTCGATTTTGTGGATGGGAGATTATGTAAGCGAGGAGACGAGACTAGAGGGATGAGAGCAGAGATAGGACGAAAGAGATAGGATGAGGAAGAGATGAGGGGAAAAGTAAGTGAGAAGATAGAAAAGCAAAGAGACAGAAACAAGAGAAGAGATGGTAAGTGAAAATTGGGTTTGGAGAGTGGGACCAGGTATACTGGGTCTAAAATTGGTAGTATCTAAACTGTAAAGTTGGCAATATGAAAGTTGACAAAATGTAAAGCTGACAATATGAAAGTTGACAAACTGTACAAACTGTAAAGATAGACAAAATGTAAAGTTGGCAAACTGTAAAATGTCGAGAGTAGCGAATATGCTTAATATACGCATCTTTTACTTAATGGTTCTAAGCATCTGCTTAATGATAAAAAGTATCTTGTCGTATTCTGATTTGGGTGGTAGTAAAAGTGCAAGTATGTTAATAAGCAGTGTAGAGAGTGATATTCATAGTGGGTGACTTAGAAGGGTACTCAGAAGGGCAGAAGGGTACTCAGAAGGGCAGAAGGGTACTCAAAAGGGTACTCAAAGTTCATAGACTACTCACATTCATAGTAGAGACCCTGGTGTACCACTCCCCTCTAGTCATTAATGCTTACATCATGCTGATTACATCATCGATTTACATCATCAGTATCACCCCACCGCTTACATCAGTATCACCCCCGCTTACATCATCAGTATCACCCTCGCTTACATCATCAGTATCACCCCCGCTTACATCATTCGCCAACATAACATTAATCACTTCCTTCCTACTCAGAGGACAGCATGTTCGGCCCGGCCATGTGAAATGAAAAATGTCGCGACGGAACACCGGCAGTGCCCCGAAGTACAAAACGAGTCTCCACAAAAATCGTCCTGTCAAATGAGATGAGAATAAGCATGCATGATTACCTATGTGGTCATTCCATGACCTCATCCATCGCTGGATGATTGCGATAATTGATGATTGGGGTTGAGGGTGTAGTTTCTGTAAAGTGCACACTAATCCACCAGTGGGTGCCAAGTCATCACCGTATTTTTGTGCCATCCCATCGGTATGTGGGGAACTCTCCGCAAATGCCTCTTGGAAAATACGGCATTTTCAAGATGAGCTAAATCATTTGGGCAACGAAAGCCTTAGCGGATACGCCCCACTTTCAACAACACACAAGCCAAAACAAAAGCTAACCCAAACACAAACCAAACACAAACTTAAACTGACGGTAGTTTATCCATGTTTGAGATACTGGAATGTTATCCAGGCAAGTATATGCGACAAGTGATGGCAAGATGACCCAAGATTCACTCCCCTCTTTGCTTGTCCTCAATTCCTATGGGTTGCGCATAAAGTACACTAGTGCTCTACAACTGTTACTAATTAATGTATTACCAATAAAAACCCCGCTTTTATCGTTTTTCTATCATTGTTCAACAATGCACCAGGTATACTCCGTCTCCTATTCTCCTTATTTGTCTTCGTAAATCTGTTCTTCACCTTTCTAGCACACCTATAGCTATCGCTATAGGTGTGACTAACACCAAAAGTGCCAAGCTCTCTTGTAGAAAGGCAAGGTAGCAATGTACGCCTTCTCTTCGGCAACCTCCTGCTTAACCAAGTCCAAGTCCAACTCTCTTCTACCAGTGTCGATATCGATATCCTTGGCCCTGATAAAGAGCTTCCAATTCCTGGTCCAGAGCTTGTGGCCAATGTAAAAGGCCATGATGACTGGGAAACCCAAGTAGGCCTGGAAGAAACCAGAGGCACTGGACTTGTCGCCAAGTGGGAAGATGGCGATCCAGAACTGAGCAACCAACACCAAAAAGTTCAAACCTGCACCAAAGACGGCACCGTAAATACCAACCTGGGAGGTAAACACCAACTCACCAGTGTCTCTGCCCTTAACGTACAAGGCTCTTCTAAATCTGAGGTGACAGAGGTTAATGGACATCCAGGTAAAGATGGAGGACAAACCAGAAAGGGCAAGCAACCAGTTAAACACCTCGGACTGCTTGCTGGAAGCAGCAAGGAAACAAAGGAGACCAACCACACACTGCACGATAATACCAACCAAAGGACGACCAGTCTTGTCAATGTAACCCAAAATCTTGGGGGCCTGGTTGGAGGCAGCCAAGGCAGCCAAGGTACGCGAGGAACCATAGACGGACGAGTTACCAACCGACAAGACGGAAATCATAATGACGACATTCATCACAGATGGAAGACCACCGATACCGGCATTTCTAATGGCAATGACGAAGGGAGATGCAGCGGCACCGGAATTGTTAGTGAGTCTTGGCTCATTGTAAGGAACCATGAGACCAACGAGGAAAAGGGAAATGAGGTAAAAGAGGGTAATTCTCCAGAAAACTTGCTTGGTGGCCTTTGGAAGGGAAACTCTTGGGTTCTCGGTTTCGGCAGCAGCCAAACCAACCAATTCGGTACCAGCAAAGGCAAACGCCGCGGTGACAA
Organism: Kodamaea kakaduensis; assembly: GCA_030558435.1. Classification (NCBI taxonomy): domain Eukaryota; kingdom Fungi; phylum Ascomycota; class Pichiomycetes; order Serinales; family Debaryomycetaceae; genus Kodamaea; species Kodamaea kakaduensis. Next base: position 5,064 of record JAJMSN010000043.1, read on the forward strand.
ACACTGCACACACACCCTTAAAGCTGTGGGCAAAGGCACCCGGGTCATACCAATGCTTGGCACCAATGTAGCCACCCTTTGGAGCACCACCACAAATAATCACAACGGACAAGATACAGAAACCAATAACTGCAATCACCTTGATGGCCGAAAAGATAAATTCGGCTTCACCATAACCCTTGACACCAAAGAAATTAATCATGACAATGAGCACATAGAAAATCGCAACCCATGCCGCAGAATTAATCTTATCATTCCAGTAGCCAACCGTGATGGCGGCCGCCACCAACTCTAGCGGGAGCACAACCAACCACTGCATGGCATAGTTCCAAGCCATGGAGAAACCCCAGGACTCGTCGAGGAAACGCGAATTGTAAGTAACAAAGGCACCGGAAACAGGAAAGGTAATGGCAAGCTCACCAAGGGACTGGACAGTACAGTAAATCATAATACCAATCAAAATATAGGCAATGAGAATACCAGCGGGTCCACCGTGGGCGAGCGAACTACCACTACCAATAAACAAACCTGTACCAATGGAACCACCAATAGCAATCATCTGAAGATGTCTATTTTTGAGGGAGCGCGCAAGGGGAGAGTTTGCCGTCAAGATGGCAATCTTCTCAGCCTCCGAGAGGTTGGGGTCGATTCCAAGGTCCTCCACCTTGACTCTCTTGAAGGAGTCGGTAAACTTTGCCCACCCCTTCAATTCGGGCTGTTCGCCCTGGTCAAAGGCGTCAATGTAGACTCCACCGTCCTTCTCAGTGGAAGAGCCATCGGCGGCGTCTCTAGACCTTATGTAATCGAGTTCTTTCTTTGCCATGCTATGGAGTGCAGCTGTTTTGATGTGCAATGAAAAGTGGATTTGGTGGAATCACCCGCTATTTAAAGAGCACATTCAATTAAACTTCTTATCAGGTCGCCGTGGTCCTGCACACGCAAAAATGCCACAAAAATGCCCTGTTTGTCACCCCGATAAGAGTGCACATAACCTCAGCCTCCCACGCCTGCACAAACCAAACGCCTTACGATAGCAGATAAGACAGTTGTGGTGGTGTAGTGATGGCACCCTGGTGGAACCCTGGTGGAACCCTGGTGAATTTTCGATGGCAGAACGCCCAAGATTTCACACGGCGTTTATCATGCATATTCTGGAACTGGCGCTAAAAATGTCGTAGCGGAACCGGCAAGAAATGTCGTCATACGATAAGAATGAAACGCCCCACAGAATTAGGTTTATTTGCGGAAAAATGATAAGATACTAGTGCACTTCGTGCACTAGTAGATTCAGACAGCACTAGGACATTCCTATCAGCACTTCACTTTCACTTTACTAACACATTTTACACTCTTCCAAAAATTCACTAAAACTAAAAAAGTGCACTAGTAGTCTATTGTGGATGCCGTTGTAATAAAGATAAGCGAGTGTAGGGGCGTGCAAGTTGTGCGTTGAGAGATGCCGTGAATGTTTAGGTAAAAGATTCCCCGCGAGCGAATAGATGAGCGAACGAGCGGAGCGAGTGAGTGAGAGAGTAGATGGGAAAAATAGATGAGAATAGATGAGAATAGAATAGATGAGCGAAGCGAATCTATTCGAAAAGAGATGAGAGGAAAAAGTAGGATTAGGAGGAAAAAGTAGGATGAGAAGCATGGAGTGAGGAACAGGGACAACTAGCGGGAATTGAGTGGAGAACTGATAAGAGGCCGAGAAATGGAACAAAGTGGGGACAAGCAAAAAGAATAGAGGACAAACTGGAACAGCTGAGGACAAACAGCTGAGGACAAAAGAACAAAATGGGAAAAGGATGGAAAGTGGGAAATGAGGAAAGTGGGAAGGAATAGAACAAATTAGGCAGATTAGGTTTCTAAAGACAAAGAGACAGAAACATCACGAAAGCAGAAGAATGCTATGTAAAAAATACCGAAAGCCCAACTGTGGCTTCGAGGAATGCCTAACGGCTAGCAGAAAAGGAAGAAAGAGGACAAGAGGACGAATGCAAGCTGCAATTACTAAATTTCCCAAATTGCAAGCGACGAGCACGGCGGCCGATATACGAGCACAACAATAGGCATTACATAACAATACAGGCATTACATAAATTGACATACCAGTATCTCGTCGATCCTAAATTTTCCGATAAGAAAAAAGAAATTTTGTTATCAGCGGAAAAGAATGGATTGAAGATTAGAGAGTTCCTTCAGTTTTCTGATTCTTAGAGTTCATGTCTGTTGTGTTGTTGTAGTTGTTGTTATAACTATTTTCAGTCTTATTCTTATTCTTATCCTTATTCTTATTCTGCATCTCTCTTCATCTACTACTACTCTTACTACTCTTACTCTCACTACTCTTACTACACTCTTACTACTACTACTCTTACTACACTCTTACTACTACTACTCTTAGTGTAATTTCTCAGACACAATCGGCAAGCCGATTGTGACTTTCGATAACTGACTTTTGTTCATCTGATCTGCTGATGCCAAGTCTTGGCCAATTAGCGGCACTACTTCCCAACTGATCAGCTATTGATAAGATCATGTCGCAGCTGTATACAGGCCATGCCCGACAGTCGTATTTTTTGAGATAGCATTTCTTTTATGGATGGAAGGATGAGACAAGAAATAGGTGAAGTGAAGAAAGAAGTGAAGTGAAGAAAGGGGAAAGAAGGTATGATAGAAGGTATGAGAAGACATGATAGAAGATATGATAGAAGATTTGATGAAGTGAAAGAAGAGGTGGATATGATGTACCATCAAGATAGTCGGTCCTACACTTGCTCTTTTTAGTGTGGAGTCTTCTGATTTAGGCTTAAGAGGCTTAACAATAGATAAAAGAAAAGATACTTTGTGAGCCTGGTTGACGTGCTGCAACGAAGGTGTCATGCAGAATATCGGAGTGAAAGAATTGAGGAGTTAGAATGAGATGAAAGAGGTGAGAAGGAGTGGAAGAGGTGAGAAAGAGATTAGAAAGAAGTGAGAATGAGAAGGAGTGGAAGAGTGAGTGAAGTGGAGCGAGTGAGAAAGTAATGAAGTGAAAAAAGACAAAGTAGAGGAGCAACCTCATCTTTCCTCAACTTTTCTAAGCAACAAGTTTGGAAAGTGATGATCAACGGATAGATAGGGTCTAAAATTTTTCAGCTGGGCTCAAATCTGGGTAGATAAGATAAGCAGATGAGAAGAGGGAGGAAGGAAAGGAGAGAGATAAAGGGAGGTAAAGGGTGGTAAAGGGAGGTAAAGGGTGGTAAAGGGAGGTAAGAAAGGGGAGACTAAGAAAAGCGAGAGAAAGAAAAGAGAGGGGGAAGAGACCAAAAAAGGCAAGATAATTAATATATTTATAAACTACTTAATATCTCGCTTCCCCACTGGTTTGAAGATACTAGGCAATTTTGAAATTTCCACGCTCAATTGTCGTCTATTTTCTGAAATTTTGTGAAATTTGGCTTTTCCCTGAGTTCGAATCTGTCCATACACCATTCAACCAAACCAATTCAACCAATTCAACCATATTTCTTGAACCAAGAAATATGGTTTTTCTTCACCCAATATTTCAACTGTTTATTCTTCGATTGTTGAGAACTAAGAGGTTCAGCGTTGACGAAGGCTACATATTCAGTGTTGAAGAAGGTCGAAGAAAGGCTGACTGAGACTCGAAAAAGACTCAAAAAAGACAGACTCAAAAAAGACAGACTCAAAAGACAAATACTCAAGATGAGGACAACCATTGAGACTATTTTTTTGATGATTTAATTTCACTTTTCTACTCCTTACTCAAGTTTCTTCTTACCCGGTATCTTTCTACTCCTTGCTCAAGTTTCTTCTTACCCGGTATCTTTCTACTTTACCCGAGTTTTCAATTGCAATTGATCACCCTAGGTTTCACCTACTGTCGTCACAGTCTTCTTTCCCAATCTTTTCTCTTCCAATCTTGTCTCTTCTCTTCTCTTCGCTAGTTCCTATTCTCTTTCTCTACTACTTCCTATTCTCTTTCTCTATACACTTTCTATTCTCTTTGTTCTCACTATCTCTTCTATTTATATTCTCGTCTCTTCTAACTACTCTCTGGTGCACCCCATCACGAAATTTTCATCTCATCCCTTGTCACTTCATTCGACTACATTCTTGTCTTCACCTCTATTACTTCAATTTCACTCCTATGATCAATTACTCCAATGCCAACTGAGTCTTTATTAGCCTTTATTAGTCCTCTTTGTACTATCATTTTTTCTATATTTATCGATATCTTCACTCTTTTACATTCATTGTTCTTCCTTTTCTTCTGCTATCCATCTATCTCTGCTTATATGGCCTCTACTTCTCTAAATCTTTCCTGCTTCTCTTCTCTACTTCTCTCTTCTAGCTTCTCTTATCTTCACCTACTCTTCCCTTCCCTCTCCCACGTGGGTACTGTATGCACTCCTATAAATTCACGAAATCCCCATTTTTCGCTACAGCGCGCTATCGTCTTGAATTGTTCGTTCTTGTCAATTGTATTAGGCAACACTCTTTACCATGAAGTTTGGTGAACACCTTCGCAAGGCTCTCATCAAGAACTACTCCTTCTACTACATTGCCTACGATGACCTCAAGCACCAATTGAAGAAGTCCCTCAAGGACAATGACTACGTGTGGACAAACGAGCTCGAGGAGGACTTTTTGAACTCCCTTGAGCAGGAGCTCGACAAGGTCTACTCCTTCACCAAGGTCAAGAACACAGAGGTCAACCGCAGAATCAAACAGACGGAAAAGTACGTCCACGAGGTAGTGGATGCCCTCCAGCGCTACCAGACTTCTCACCACGGCACACCCCCCAGCGAAGAGGACTTTGAAGAGTTGGAGCAGGAACTTTCAGACATCATTGCCGATGTCCACGATCTTGCAAAGTTCACTCGTTTGAACTACACGGGGTTCCAAAAGATTGTCAAGAAGCACGACAAGACTACCAAGTTCAACTTGAGACCCATCTTGCAGGTTCGTTTGAATGCGAAACCATTCTACAAGGATAATTACGATAATCTCATTGTCAAGCTCTCGAAGTTGTACGACTTGGTGAGAACTCGTGGTAACCCTGTCAAGGGAGACTCTTCTGCTGGAGGTGCCCAGCAGAATTTCGTGAGACAAACTACAAAGTACTGGGTGCACCCAGACAATATCACCGAATTGAAGTTGATTATTCTCAAGCATTTACCAGTGTTGGTGTTTAATGCCGACAAGGAGTTTGAGCCTGAGGACTCGGCAATTACGTCCATTTACTTTGATAACAAGGAGATGGATCTTTATTATGGACGTTTGAGGAAAGACGAGGGTGCAGAGGCAATTCGTTTGAGATGGTACGGAGGTATGAAGAGCGACCAGATTTTCGTGGAACGTAAGACTCACCGTGAGGATTGGACGGGTGAAAAGAGTGTCAAGGCCCGTTTTGCCTTGAAGGAAAAGAATGTCAATACCTTCCTCAAGGGAGACTTGACTGCCCAGCAAGCTTTTGAAAAGGCCCGTAAGGACGGTAAGAAATCGCTCCAGGAAATCGATAACCTCGAACGTTTGGCGCAAGAGGTCCAGTACCGTGTGTTGAAACACAACTACCGTCCTGTCATGAGGTCGTTCTACAACAGAACGGCGTTCCAGCTCCCGGGTGATGCTCGTGTGCGTATTTCCTTGGATACTGAACTTTCGATGGTTCGTGAAGATAACTTTGATGGCTACGACAGAACCCACGGTAACTGGCGCCGTATGGATATAGGTGTGGACTACCCATTTTCCCAGCTTCCAGAAAAGGATATTTGCCGTTTTCCATATGCGGTGTTGGAGGTGAAGTTACAGACCCAGTTGGGCCAGGAACCCCCGGTTTGGGTGCGTGACTTGGTGGCTTCCCACCTTGTGGAGGCCGTCCCCAAATTCTCCAAGTTTATCCATGGTGGTGCTACTCTTTTGCCAGATATGGTCAACTTGTTGCCATACTGGTGGCCCCAGATGGATGTTGATATTCGTAAACCCAAGGTTGTGCAAGAGTACGGTATCCAGAGAAATGCACGTGCGCCCAAATCGTCGTCGTCGGGCGGGGAGCTCGATGAGGAGGAGTTGGCTGGTGACTACTCTTCGGGCTATACTGGTGTTCACTTTTCGAATGATGTGAACCCACTTGAGGAAGATTTGGATGAAAACACCCCGTTGTTGATGCCCAACACTTACCGTACACGCAACTACAACTCGCCCATCAAGAACTTTTTCTACCACGCCTACGGTAAGTTCTTGTACTACTTTAACGACGACCGTACCTTTACGGTGAAGCCGGGAACCAACTTTGACTTGAACTCGACGTTTGGAGCCAAGATTCCTAAGGGCAGCAAGATTGCGGTGCCGATCCGTATTGAGCCCAAGGTTTACTTTGCGACCGAACGTACGTTCTTGAGTTGGTTGTCGATCGGGATGTTGTTGGGATTCACCGCGAGTGTGTTGTTGAACTACGGTACGAGGAGTGCGTTGACGGCCTCGATCGGGTTCTTCTTGTCGGCCTTGTTCACGATTGGGTACTCGACGTATGCGTACTTGTGGAGATCCATCAAGATTAGGGAGAAGAAGGCTGTGGAGTATGGAGATAAGTTTGGTCCGAATATGATATGTATTTTGATTATGGCGTCGACGTTTGTGACGTTTGCGTTTAAGTTTGCGGAAAATTAAACAATCGAGCGAAGCGAGATTATTTGAATACATCGAATATTGAAAACAATCAAACAATTGAGCAAATTGTTTTAAAACATATTGAATATTGAAGCAACTGTTCGAGAATACATATCGAATATTGAAACAATTGAGCAGCAACATTGTGAACACATCAAATATTAACAGTTGAGCAATTGTTGAAAAAGAATACATATTGAGCATTGATGATTGTAGAAGGGTAAAGCAATTGAGTGAAACAATTGAGCGAAGCGAAATTGTTGAATGAAAGGTATACATTAAGCAATATTGAATGACAACACCCAAGCGAGCAAACAGATGAGAAGATCTACTAGAAAACTGGGCGAGCAGAAAGTTAAGAACAATTGAGCGAAGGAAGTTGTTTGAGTTGAGCATGTCAAATAATGAGAATTAATGACAACTAATAAGGATTGCACTGTATAGAATGAATGAGAAAAATGTGCTCACGAGGCTGCTTCAAACATCCATTTATGGAAACTACAGGGCTCATGACATCGCTTACGCAGCGAAAAAAAGAATTTGCAGCCATTATCAATAAATTGCAGTTACAAGTCTACCGGTGAGATTCGATTTGAGCTATATATGAAAGAAAGTTTCGCTCTGTGATTCTCTTTTCTCACTCCTCACTCACTCGCTTCGCTCGTTCGTTCGTAGCTCATTCGTTCGCTTTTTCCATCTCCTGCTGCCTCAAAATCAACTCCTTAATACCCTCCAACTTTGGCTTGAACGGCCACCCGTATGGATGTGCTGTTTCAATGTCCAAACCCAACTCATCTGCAGCCTCCCACACCAAACCAGGATGTTTCAAAAAGTTCGATCCTACAAAAATAAAATCGAATTGCCCTGTCTCAAGCAACACATTCATGAGATCAACATTTCTCCCAAACCCAGCAACACAGCTCACAAGAAGGTTATCTCCCACCGCTTCTTTGATAGCCTTTGCCAAAAGGATATGTGGGTGGTTCGGAATAGGATTCTCACCCCTTCTGTGCTGCTTGCTATTGTTACCACCTGAAGAAATGTCAAGCAAGTCAACTCCTCTGTTGTAGAGGTACTTTGCAAACTTGATCGAGTCTTCAACAGTCCATCCACCAGGCTCCGTCGTGTTTTCAGATGCTGAAATCCTCACAAAAAGCGGCATGGACTCAGGGATGTTGGCCCTCACTTCATCGATAATTTCCAAGCAGAACCTAATTCTGTTTTCGAAAGAACCTCCGTACTCATCAGTACGTTTATTGGTGGTTTCCGACATGAATTCGTTGATGAGGTAGCCGTGTGCAGCGTGGATATCGATGAAATCAAAGCCTGCGATTTCCACAGACCTTTTCGCAGCCTCTCCAAACTTTTTGACCATCTCTTTTACTTCCTTAGTAGAGAGCTCTCTTGGTTTGGGAAAGTTTCCATATGGTCTATATTCCAATGGAGAAGGTGCGACAAGCTTTTCTGGCCACCCACCCTGTTCTTTTGGAACAAAGTCCTCAAGGTGCTCCCAAGCAGGACGCCCAGAGGATTTTCTGCCTCCATGGGAAATTTGGATACCAATGAGTTCACGGTGGGCGTGACAAAAGTCCACTACTGGTTTCCATTTTTCGGCCTGGACATCGGTGTACATCCCCGCATCATGGAGCGAAACCCGTCCTTCGGGAGCCACAGCACTTGCCTCGACAGTAAGGAGACCCGCACCTCTGAGAGCAACGGCACCAAAGTGAACAAAGTGGAAGGGTCCAATGTCACCGTTCGTTTCCGCAGAGTACATACACATGGGAGACATACCAATTCTGTTGGGAATGGTCATTCCACGGATTTGAAGCGGTTGAAATAATTTGGGTAAGCGTGTTTTGGAGCTAGCATGGCCCACACCATACTCTGTCTCGGGAATATAGTATGGGACATCTTTTACTGCTGGAGTGGGAATTGACATAAGAGTGGGTAGTATAGATAGTCAAACGATTGATAATTGATGGAATATATAGTATGTTGCATATGAGCACTTTATACTTCAAGGATTGAAGGGTTCAAATACGATGTCAACGTGGATAATGCAGGACACAGCAATAGCACAAATGACTACACTAACTCATTACTAACCACTCATACTAACCAGCTCATACTAACCAACTCATTCCAACTCATACTAACCAACTCATACTGACCAACTCATTACTAACTACACTATAGCAACATACCATAAGTACATACAAATACTCACTATGGTTTAAGTCCTCCGATCCGCTAAACACCGTCAAAATCCGCATTTCTAGAACAATACGCCTTAAGGACCGTTCATTGCTGCTAAGAACATTAAAGTTTTAAATCATCCATACTAACTCAGAAACTGCTCAACAGTTGCAGTGCACTTGCTCCAGTATGTAACATTAGGGAATCATGTCATGCATGGCTGCAAAATTATAGCACAGCCTTCCCCAAAGGAGCTTGACAAAATGTCTCAAAAAGTGTAATGGTTAATTGGCCAAGGTGGGAGCTTTATGAACCTTACTTTATGAACCTTACTAACATCTGATACATGTTTCTCATCTCTACATTATGCTCAGAATTTCCCCTATCTTATTTGAACTTCCTATTATCAATGGCACAGTAACACAAGACAAATCATAGTATTCTCCATTCTACCTTAGTCTCTTACATTCTGAAAGGGTCATATTTTGATCACAAATGATACGCACTATGATATTTCAGGGCTCATGACACTACATAAAAAAAATTTGCAGCCATTATCTACATTAGTTCTAAAGTTGGTTTATCATTCACATTTACTACTTGATCACTCTTCAAGAAGTCTCTCTCACTCACTCTCTCACCCCTCACTCACTCGCTTCGCTCGTTCGTTCGTCGTTCGTTCGTCGTTCGTTCGTTCGCTCTTCAAATATCCTTCAACTCCATCTTCTGCTGCCTCAAAATCAACTCCTTAATACCCTCCAACTTTGGCTTGAACGCCCACCCGTACTCATTTGACGTCTGCACATCCACACCCAACGCATCTGCTGCTTCCCACACCAACCCCGGGTACTTCAAGAAGTTGGACCCCACGAAAATAAAGTCGAACTGGCCAGTCTCAAGCAACACATTCATGAGGTCCGGGTTTTTGCCAAACCCCCCCACACAACTCACAAGGAGATGGTCTCCCACTGCAGCCTTGATGGTACTGGCCATGAGGAGGTGTGGATTGTTCGGGATCGGGTTCTCTCCTCTTCTGTGCTGCTTGCTATTGTTACCACCCGAAGAAATGTCGAGCAAATCAACTCCCTTCCCGCAAATTGCCTTTGCAAACTTGATTGAGTCGTTGACTGTCCAGCCATTGGCCTCTGTGGTGTTTTCAGACGCTGAAATTCTAATAAAGAGAGGGGTTGACTCAGGGATATTTGCCCTCACCTCATCAATGATCTCCATACAAAACCTGATTCTGTTTTCGAACGACCCACCGTATTCGTCTGTGCGCTTGTTGGACGTCTCAGACATGAATTCGTTGATGAGGTACCCGTGGGCAGCGTGGATCTCAACAAAGTCAAAGCCTGCAATCTCCACTGATCTTTTCGCAGCCGCACCAAATTTTTTCACCATATCCTTGACTTCTTGAGTGGTGAGTTCCCTTGGTTTGGGAAAGTTTCCATAAGGTCTGTATTCAATTGGAGAAGGTGCGACTAATTTATCTGGCCAACCTCCGTCTTCTTCAGGAGCAATATCTTCGAGGTGTTCCCAGGCAGGACGACCCGAAGATTTTCTGCCTCCATGAGAAATCTGAATACCAATGAGTTCCTTTTGGGTATGGCAAAAGTCCACCACCTGCTTCCATTTTTCGGCTTGGACATCTGTATAGATGCCCACGTCATGGGGAGAAAGACGTCCTTCTGGAGCCACGGAACTGGCTTCGACGGTGAGAAGTCCAGCGCCTCTAAGGGCCACTGCACCGAAATGCACTAGGTGGAATGGGCCAATGTCACCGTTCAATTCGGCAGTGTACATACACATGGGGGACATGCCAATTCGATTTGGAATGGTCATTCCACGGATCCGAAGTGGCAGGAACAACTTTGGTAAACGTTTATCTGTGGGGAGAGCCTGGCCCACGCGGAGCTCAGGCTCAGGCATATAGTAAGGCACATTTTTCGCACTGGGGGTGGGAATTGACATGGTAGTAGGACTAGTAGTAGTAGCCAAGTAGTAGAAATAGTAGGTAGTACAGAACTAGTAGAAATAGTAGGTAGTATATAACCAGGTAGGAGTAGGTAAGAACCGGTAAAGTGATGAAATTTATAGTATTGTATTTGATTGCATATGAGCACTTCACATGTCAGTACATGAAGGCCCCTAGTCATACAGCCATAGAAATCAGTATAGCCAGTGTACCGTAAATGTAGCAAATACACTAAATATATAGTAAATCTACAGTAAATCTACAGCCATTTACACCAAATACAGCCTTTCACAGCAAACACTCATTATACCAAACACTCATTTACACCAAATAAATTCAATGAACAATTACAGCAAATACTCCAACTACAGCCAGTATGCACAAACCAATACTATCCCTGTACCCCTAAACGCACTTCTTAACCGCTGAGGACGATTGCTATTCTAAAAATAATCCCGTAAACCGCTCAACCGTATGCAGTCTCTCGAGTGGAATTGCTTCAGAATGTAGCAAGATGGAATCGGTCGTTGGACGCATGGCTGCAAATCTGTACGGTGGTGTTCCAAAAAGAGAATTTTTCAACGACAAGAATTTGTGGTGGTACAAAGACTAGATTACTAGAATGATTAGAATGATTACTAGAATGCTTATCAAGATGATTGACTAGAGAGATTGACTAGAGTTGAAAAAAAATGATTGACTAGAGTGATTGACTGGAGTTAGTTCACAGAAGTGGTAATTGAAGTAGTAATTGAAGTAGTAACTGAGAAAGTAATTGAAGTAGTAATTGACTAGGGGCGTTTTTCCTGGTAATTAGTATTGATGTAAGATTTCATAGTACGAGTTTACAGAGACCCTTCAACATAAAGCTATCAAATATCTTCTACTGAACGAGAAAAATGAGTAGTTTCATCCTTAGCGTCATCTAGTCAATTAGTCCAAAATTAATGTAAAAGAACTAGATTCGCTTCGCTCATCTAGTTCATTGAGTTACTTCGTGAAATTTTGTCGCGCCAATTTAACAATCTATCATGGCTTACAAAGACATTGTGCCCGTTGGCACTGGCCTCATCATCTCCGCCACCTCTTTTGGTCTTGGAGTCATCTACTCGCAGTTACCTTACGATATCGACACCTTGTGGAACTTCAAGCCCGGGGCCTTTGAGGTTTCATTGAAGCACTATGCGCAGTGGTCCAACGCCCCCAGGCACGTCCACTACATTCTCCACTTTGTGATGGCCTTAGGACTCATTGGCTCGTTCATCAAGCTCTACAAGCCTGCCGAGGACGCCAAGTACTTTGAGTACGGGTCGCTCATTCTCTTTCTCGTGTCCATCATCATCTACCTCACCAACCTCCGCGTGGGCGCGGCGTCGTGTGTGAGCGGAATGTGGGGCGATGTGGACCGCAACACGGGAATCAACGTGATTGCCGCATCGGAGGTCATGATTGTGTTGGTCTTGGTGGGTGTGTTGGTGTTGCAGGGTGGCTTGTACTATGCCGAGTGGTACGACAACAAGTTGAAGCAGGAATTTTTCAGAAACGAGGCTGAATTGGAGGCAAAGAGGGCTAGACAAGAGGCAGACGAGGTGGTGAAGGAGGCCACGGGTGTTGAGAAGGTGGAGAAGGGGGAGAAGGAGGCAAGAAAGAGAAAGACCAAGAAGGTAGCGTAAGCAGCGAGCGAGCACATGTGCAAGTTTTCGTATGTTTGAATGTGCAAAGCTTTCATTTTAAACGTGAATGGAAGTGTGCAAGTAAGTTGTGTCAAATGACGTACTTTTAGTCTAATTAATCAGCTAGTCTAATCAATCTTCTAGTATGAATTGTGGTGATAGTAAGACTACTAGTACTGCTAGATTATAACTACAAGTCCTACTAGACTATCTACAAGTACTGACTATCTACAAGTACTAATAGACTATCTAAAAGTACTAATAGACTATCTACAAGTACCACTAGACTTTAACCAGTGACTAGTAGACTAGTCTGTTACCTTTAATAATGTTTTATTTAGCCTTGCACCTCATTTAGCTCATTTAAATGATTGTTCTTGATTCACACATTATCAATGAAAGGTGAAGTGATTTGTGGTTTTGTAAATTGTCCGTTTAATGAATATGTCAAGTGACAAAGAATAGCTAGTTGTCAGTCTACATTCTCGAATAAATTTTTGAAAATTGGTGAAATTTTCATAAAATGTAGTGCTCCCTTGTTCGGTGATAATCTAAATACAGACTTGTGAAGTTGCGTAAAGACGTGTGATCTTTAAAAACCGTTTACCCTCTAAAACTACTGGTTTACTAAGATTAAGTTCACTAATTCTTCACTCAACCTCAGATCTTCAATAGTTGTATCTTGTAATAACAATTTCGCTTGCTCAAGCGAGATTGTCAAGAAATTGCCAATTTTCCTGAGTGGAAATCGCTCTTCTGGAAACTGAGTGGTATCAAGACTTCTGTCAATTTCGCAGCATTTCGCAACAATTTCGCTCCGCTCAATTGTTCGCCCAACTGTGCTCAATTGTGCTCAATTGTTCGCGGTCTTTTTTCAACCAATAAAAAACCCACAAAGTAATACCACGATGACTACTGCTGACAAAGTTTGGGGAGACTACCCTGTCTACTACAAGCAGCCCATCAGAGTGAGTACCTTCCCATTCACAAACAATACTTGAACAATACTAACTATATAGTGGGCCCGTTACCACGCACACACCAAACCACACTTTTTCTTCTCGGTTGTGTTGGGGTTGTCGGCACCTCTCTTGTTGTTGGCCACTCCATTGAGAAGAAAGTACTTGTACGCCGACCACGAACCCATCCCTAGAGTGTACCCATTGCCAACCAGACCAAGGGACGAGAAGTTGTCTGGTTACGATGATTGAACGGTGTGCATAGAACATGGCATGGTCACTATCTAGTGTATAGTAATAAAGTACTGACCCGAACGAACGAGCGAACGAACGAACGAACGAGCAAGCGAAGCGAGTGAGTGAGTGCTTAAATTTATTCAGTAGTACTTGAAAGATTGATTTAGTGTGCTTGAAGATCGATATAGTGCTTGAAATATTGACTTGGGGAGTTAATGAGTTACTGGATTGAAATAGTATTGAATACTGGTGGTTGAGGTGAGAATGGAGAGAATGGTGGGAATGGCGAGAAAGTGGTGAGAAATACTAGTGAGGACATACTAGTGAGGTAATGCTGAGTGAAGAAATACTGAAATACTGAAGGAGTTAAGAAACACTAGGTGAGTAGAAATACGGAGCTCGAAATAGCCAATGTCGAATAAAGATGAGATACGAATGAGATGAGATGAATAAGGCCAAGCTTTCACCTTTCAACTTGAGATCAGTGTAAGAAGTACTAGAGAACATGGTATGGTACTTCTTGATTGTTGTAGTTGTAGATTGAAATGAACTAGCATTTCTAGTAGTGATAATAGTTCACTTCTAGTATTAGAGTAGTTCTAGTTTTTCTAATATTCTAGTATTCTAGTATTCTAGTCTAGTATTCTAGTATTCTAGTATTCTAGTCTAGTATTCTGTATTCTATTCTAGTTAGAGTATAGTAGTACTGATTCAAGTACTATTAAAATTTTAGTATTGTAATAAAGAGAGACTAGTACTGTTTTGCTCGATAAGCATTCGTTCGATTGTTAGAGGTTGCTTCGGTGTTCTCATAATCTCGCTTCACTCGATTATGTCGATCATGTCGATTATGTCGATCATGATTATGTTGAAATTTTTCATCTTTTTTTCACCATGAACCTCTTCACCAAAACTCTACCACGGGTTGTCCCACGCATCCCCCGAGTCGGACTCGCCCGCCACCTCCAGACCACACGCATCCTCTCCAACTCGTTGTTTGGCGATCTCACACAACGCAAAGCCGCCGAGACGCCTGTACAGACCGAGAGCACCACCGAAGATGTGTCGCTGGAGGTCACCCCCGAGAGCGACGAGGCATTGCAAGATTTCCACCGCCGCGAGGCCTTGGAGAGACAGTACAACGTGGACAAGTACATCCACCCCTTAAAGAAGCAGCTTTTCGAGGCCAATGTGCAGAAGCACGGGTTCTTCAAGAACCACATGGTGATAGACAAGGACGGTAAAAAGTACAAGCTTTCGTTGACTGAGGAAGAGATTGAGATGTTGGAGCCGTCGATCTACTTGCGGTCGTTCCGGATCAAGTCGTCGATGAAGAAGGCCACGCAGGTGAACCGTTTTGTGCGTGGGTTCAATGTCAAGACGGCCATCAACCAGTTGCACTTTAACCCCAAGAAAATGAGTACTGAGTTGGAGAAGTTGTTGAAGAAAGGTTTAGGGTACGCTCGCGATATGAATATCGACGAGGACGGGCTTTATATCCACGCATTGTGGGTGGGCTCTGATGGTGACTGGGCCAAGAGAGCAGATATCAAGGGCCGTGGAAGAACGGGTATTTTGGAGCACCCGTACGTGCACTTGAGGGCGATTTTGAAGAGTGACATGACGAAAAAGAGGCGGGAGTGGGAGAGGGCCGAGAAGAAGAGAGAGGAGAAGCCACGGATGTTTTTGAATAACGAGCCGTTGAATTTTAGTGTGAGGGCATTGTATAAATGGTAGACAATCGAGCGAAGCGAGATTGTTTGATTGTTGGAGGTTGAAGATCATCGATCAAGAGAAAATCAACGATCAACGATCAAAGTGTGGTGAAGATCAAACAAAAGAAAGGTCAAAGAGAAGACCAAGAAAGAGAAGATCAAAGATCAGTGAAGAGGGTGAAATCAAGTGAGGTGAAAGAGAACAGACGATTTTCGCAAGATTCAAGAACATTGATCAGAATCTCATCACGTACTACCCACACTGTATGCGAAGAGTATGAAGATTGGGACAAAAAGTGTGGATATTCTGATGGTGAATGCGGCAATCTGGATTCATGTAAATAAAGATAATAGATGTAGGGAAGAGAGGAAGTAGAGAGTAGTGTAGAGAAGAGAAGTAGGGAGTACAGAGGAAGTAGTATAAAGTAAAAAGGAGGGAAGAGATTAAGGGAGTGAGAAGTGAATGCAAAGACAAGAGTACAAAAGCAAGATGAATGTACAGGGAGATCAAGCATGTGGGAGTATTTTATGTGGAGTAATTGTGATAAGAAATTTCATCATGTCTTATTTGTGTTCGCGCAATTCCGTCCGATTAGATAACATCTCCACATGGTTACAGACGGGGGGGAAAGTAGTAAAAGGGGATGGATGAGGAAGAAGGAGGAAAGGAAAGAACAAAGGAGGGAGTATGAAGAAGGAAGAGGAAAGAAAAGGGTGAATAAGGAGGAGTATGAAGAAGGACAAATAAAAGTAATGTAGAACCACAACCTGGGAAGACAACTTCTGGCAAATTCTGGCAAAATATTGCAATTATGATGGCAAAAACAGTCTGGGTTGAGAGCCAGTAACGGCCGTCAACCATGTCTAGACCAAATGAGTAGCCGATAAAAAGTCCCCTCTATTGTGTAGTAGTGACAATAGGTAGACGAGAAAAGGGAGAGGGAGGGAAAGAGGGAGGGAAAGCGAATGAAGAAAAGAAGGCATGGAAGAAGGGAAGGAGAAAACAGATAGGAAGGAAACAGGAAGGAAACAGGAAGGAAACAGGAAGGAAACAGGAAGGAAACAGGAAGGAAACAGGAAGGAAACAGGAAGGAAACAGGAAGGAAACAGGAAGGAAACAGGTAGAAAATAAGAACCAAGACCGACCAGGCTTTCATGACGCCTCTTAATTGCGCAACGGTCCGCCGAATCACAAAGGACTAAATGGTGAAATTAGAATAGTATGATTAATGACCACCTTTAGAGTCTATTGTCAAAGTTCAATTTAGAAGGAGAATCTAGAGAATCGGATCTAGTCTAGAATAGTGAGTAGGAGTACTGTAGTAGTGAGTGAGTTGTAATGAGTGAGTGTGCGTGAGTGTGAGTGTGAGTAGGAGTGTGGTATAGTGAGTATATGTATGTATGAATATTACATAGCAGTACGTAGGGGTACGTAATACAACTAGTAGTACTACTAACAGTAGCACTTTTAGTACTACATGTAGACGTAGTACTAATAGTAGTACCCTACTACTACTACACGTATGACTACATGTAAGCCATACTGCCTACTTAAACTGATCCGCCTACTTTGTGCACGTAATAATCCCTCACCGTCTCAGTTTTTGTCCCTAAACTCCTATTACATTCTCACGATTTGGGACCTGTGTTTGTGCCTGCCCCAACCTTTATGACTTTTCTTTTTACCCCTTGTGAAACAGTCCAGTGCATCCGCTCTGTGGTGTTTGGCCTGTGTACAGCGGTTGCTTCTTGTGGCAACGCAAAAATTATTTAACAGTCACTCATTCCACATTTATAAGACTAATAAAATCACACTTTCGCACTGTTCCGTATTCCATCGTTATCCCTTAAAGTTGAAACACAATTAGAATTACTGTAGACAACAATACCACTAATACCACGAGTACCACTAAAAACACCACTAATCAACAAAAACCACTAATCTACAGTTAATACCATCTACAACTAACGTATTTAGGTACCAATATTATAAGTACTACTAAATACTACTACCATAACTACCATAAAAACCATAAATACCATAAATACTACTACATTTGAGTGGCTAAATTTGGACCACTATTTTTGATTTCAATTCACTACTGCTGCTGATCTACTGAAGATCACTGATATTACGAGTTACTCCGCTAAACTCCTAATACTCCGCAAATACGCCTAACACTCCGCTAAATTACGCAGTAAAGACTGCGTAATTACTACAAAGTACTACAAATTTTACTTAGTACCTAGTACTGCTAGTACTGCTACTGTTACTAGTACTGCTACTGTTACTAGTACTGCTACTTACTGCTGCTACTTGCTACTGCAAACTAATTAACTAGTACTGCTTACTACTTAGTACTGCTCTCCTACTTGACCTATTTAGTACTGAAACCTAGTACTACCACACTTAAACTACTGTTACTCACACTAAGTAATTACAACACCACTACTACACCACCACACACTATGGGACTAAAGTGCACCAATTTTTTTGAGGACAACCTGTATGAGGTTCCCGATGTCAAGATCATTACGTGCCGGGGATGCTCGTCACACATTTGCATGACCAACATGATGGTATCGGACAACTTTACTGGAGCGAGTGGACCTGCGTACCTTGTTGAACGGGTGATTAATGTGGAGCTCAATCCTGTTGTGCAAGAAAGTGCCATGACCACCGGCCACTACCTCATATCCAAGGCCCACTGCCACCAGTGCCAGACACAGCTTGGGTGGAAGTACCACAAGGCGTTTCTGTTTCCGGAAAAATACAAGGAGGGCAAGTTTGTGATTGAGCGTGCGTACTTGACGTTTATTCCCAATAACTCGTCGACGGCCCAGTTGATGGAGCAGGCGCTCAAGAACAAGTTGAAGCGGAGGTACCTGTCGACCAGCTCTGTTGACGACGAGAGCATAAAGACTCCGAGCAGCTGCTCGAGCCGGAGTAACTCTAATTCCAGCGTAGAACATGGCTCGGAACGCAAGTCGTTTCTCGAGGGGCTCGGAAGAAGAAACTACTTGGGACACCCGCACCCGTACAAGCATTACTCGCAGTTGGACTACAGGGAGGTGAATTCGGGGGTATTTTTGAATCGCATCAGAATACCGGGCTTGGCCAAGGATGTGGCTGCGGCCGCAACCTTGGCCGGAATGGAAGAGGAAAAGTCGTGATTAGAGACCTAGTGTCGTGGCATGTGCCCTTATTTCGCCGGTTTGGTTTATGGTTAGGTAATGAATATGGAATGGGAAGATGTAGAGGGAGAGAGACAGAACAATTGAAATAGAGTAGGTGGTACAGACTAGAGAGTAGAGAGTAGATGGTAGAGTGTGGTAGTAGAGAGTAGAGAGTAGATGGTAGAGTGTGGTAGTAGAGAGTAGAGAGTAGATGGTAGAGAGTGGTAGTAGGTAGTAGGTAGACAGGAGGTTTACAGTAGGTAGTAGACATGAGGAGGTATTAGGTAGAGAGTATATACTCAGGGTACAGTGTAGCACTTGGTGATGATATTTAGGGGGTAATAGTGTACAAAAGGGACAAGGCACAAAAGACGTAGGGAGATTGTACAAAGAGAATAATGTACAAAGAGAATGAGTACAAAAGGATCGATAAGAGATTGTGGAGTACGATGTAGTACAGTAAGTGTAGTGTGTAGTAGTAGTAGTAGTAGTAGTAGTAGTAGTAGTAGTGGTAGTAGTAGTAGTAGTAGTAGTAGCAGTAGTAGTAGTAGTAGTAGTAGTAGTAAGAGTAAGAGTAAATGTACAAGTGTACAAATGGTTGCTAGCATTGGTTAGTTTCCATCGGCTCGGCTATTACCTGATTCGATTAAACTTGTGCCGAGAAAAGACATGAAGGTTTTGACTTTGACAAAACAATTGCAATGTAATGGATGGGGTGATGAAGATGTCAGGTCAGAAGGGGAGTGGAAGGAGTAAGCTGAGGAAGAAGTAGAGATGTAGAAATAGGATGTAGAAAGAGTATATAGAGATGTAGAAAGAGGATGTAGAAAGAGGATGTAGAAGAGGTGTAGAAGAGATATAGAAAGAGGGGACGGTTTATAGGAGCGAAGTAGTAAAGTACGTTTTAGATCACTGACGAATGATCATTAGTCTTTGTAGTCAGTATGGGTTTTCTTTGTCTAGCTTTCATGACCTTTGGTTGCTTTTTGTACAGATTGGGAAATACAAACGATCGCAAAAATAGAATACTCACATTGAATGAGGTTCAACATTGAGTCAGCATTGAGCGAAGCGAGATGTTGTTGTTTATTTCAGCGTGATTCCTACATCCATCTCTGCTTGATGTTTAAATTTCCTGAACCATCTTTGCTTGATGTTGCTACTTCCTACATCCTCTGTTTTACATCCTTCATTTAGCTCTGTTTGATGTTGCTACTTCTTACATCTACCTGATGTGGCTTATTTCCCAAATCTGACCATATGTTGCTTGTTTCTACACCAACACTCTCTTCGCTCGATGTTGTAATTGTATCTCTACTACTTCCTACACATAACATCTCGCTTCGCTCGATGTTATGTAATCTCTATCAATTCTCTCTATTACTTCTATGATACACTATGCGATGACATAAATGTCTTCATGACCTGAACAAGTACTTGTTCCATGCTACCCCATTCGACGCCTTGCTCCTTTTTGACAAGCGAAACAGACAAGCGATCTGTTACTTGTTCTCTCGATTTCACTGTTCTCCCTCACTTCTGCTCAACGTTGTCTGACCTTCACTCTCGACTTTCTAACCTTCACTTTTCTTCACTGTTCTGTTCTCACACCTATTGAGTGACCAATTGAGCTTCGCTCAATTGGTCTCTAAAGCCACTTCTCCTGAGTGACCAATTCGCTTCGCTCATTGGTCGCTCATTGGTCGCTCATTGGTCGCTCATTGGTCGCTCATTGTTCACATCCTTTTTGTCAACTTCGAATAAACCAACACATACGCCGACGGGTCCCCCAAAACATCCCTCTCCGTCACCTTATTCAAATACTCATCATCATATGTACTCCACAGTCCATCCGGCTGCAAACAGTGTGCCACATAGTGCCCCGACGAAACACTCCTCCCAGCATGTACAATGGCCAGGATCAACTGGTACTGAGTTTCCTCTCCATCGTGTTGGTACTTCGAAAGGTCCAAGAACTTGGGGTACCCAATGGGCTGTTTCATCTTGGACGACGAGTTGCCATCGAACTTGAAGCGCTTCAAGTGGATGATCAATGTCTCCGGACACTTGTTGATGAAGCTGATCTTATTTGCACATGTTCTCTTGTTGCACTTCTCACACCAGTACCCAGCACTTTCGTCCTTGGTATCGGTCTTGATGAGCTCATTTGAGAAAAAGTCCAGGATCGACTTTTCAATCGAGTACAGGCTTTTGCTCTCCTCATCCTCACTCTTTTTTCTCCTCTTGTTGAGCCCCAACGACAAGTCGTAAAACTCTTGCTTGGTCTCGCTCACGTTGCCACACACCGTACAGGTGATCTTCTGGTCCAAGAGTCCCCCGAAAATATCGTAGATAATGGACTCGTTCAACTTGGCTCCTTTGGGGGTGGAATCTTCCTGGAGTCTCGACATCAACGACATCAAGTACTCGTGAGAATCTTCCTGCTGCCACTCAGACATCATACAGTTGATATCGTCCAAACGGCCCACCAACTTCTTGGCATTGATGTACTTGGTCTTCTTGCTGGGCTCCCACATTCTTTTCGATAAGTGCGCGAGCTCGTGCGAAACAGAACGGGGTTTCAACACATTGTTGAACTTGCCCCCGTTGATATCATCGAGGTAGTGCTGTAAGGCTGGAATGTGCACAAGTGCTTGGATCGCACTGTTCATGTAGCAGGTGACTCCATGATTCAAAAGACCCACAGGCTTGGCCTTTTTTCTATCCCATGTTTTTCTAATGCGTCCAACTTCTTTGCTTTCTTCGTTAAAGGTGAAGAAGTGTTTGGATATGGAGGCAGTCTGTTTCTGATTCACCTTTTTATCCTCCACTTTTTCATTGTCCACCTTCTCCAACTTTTCATCCTCCACTTTTTCATTCTCCACCTTTTCATCCTCCAACTTTTCCTCCTCCTCTCCCTTCTCCCTCTCCTCCTCCTCCTTACTCTTCTCAATGTCAGCCCTCAAATCTTCCTTCAATTTCTCAATATCATCCTCTTCATCTTCCTTATCTTCATCCTCATCTTCATCCTCCTCCTCTGCCTCCTCTTTATCCTGCACAGAGGATCCATCGGAGGTTCCAAAATCCCCATCCGAAGACTTGTCCAGCTTTTCTGGGCTCTTGGACCGCTCGCTAAACCCCACAAAGGGCGAGTCTGTGGCCTCAAAGTTTTCCAGCGCGGACTCGTAGTCCGAGGAGTCACTCGATGATTCAACCCTTTGCTTTTTTTGCGAGGGCTCCATGCCAATTTCTTCCCCAATTTCTTCCCCCATCTCCTCCATCTCCTCCATCTCCTCTTGTTTCTCCTGCTCCTTCTTCAAAAGCTTCTTTTCACGCTTGGTCAAGAACTTTTTCCCCGTGTACGCCGCCACGGCCTCCGCCATCGATCTAGGCTTGGGTTTCGCAGGTGCTTCCTCCTTGGGCGGGGCAGCCTGTCTCTTCTTGGACTTGGAAAGCACAATGTAGCTGGGCTTCACTTCCCCAGAACCTTGTACAATGGCCTTGCCGGGCTTGAAGTTGAGAGGGTTCGAAAGGTACCTCTCAACGACCGGGTTCATTGTTGTATTAGGCATGGTGATGAGGGTTGAAAAAATGTGCAAAAAGAAATTTTGAAAACATAAACAGACAACAATTGAGCGAAGCGAAATTGTTGGATATACATGTTAAGCAGAGATGGTCTTGTAGGTACATTCAAAACAAGTACTCAGTACATAATAAGAAAATATAAAACACATTGGAAAATATCGAACATATTGGAACACATGACAACATGAACATGAGAACACATAAGACATGACATGAACGAAGAATAAAAGAACCACCTTGAAATTACAATTGAGCAGGCTTGGACCTTAATTTCTTTTGCAGCCTTAATTGCCTTCTTTGCATTGAAAAAATGTTCCTTGAGAGCAAGTAAATCTGAGAATGATAGCGATCTTGCTTTTCCCGACTAGAAATTGCTCTCTACAATATTTGATTGAAATTGGTACATCTACAGTTCTTTGTATCATTGGTAGATTTGATTCGTGTTCTCATACTCTTGCCGTGCTACAGATTATCAACCAACAGTAATCAGTTGCTGGTAATATTTGATGGTTAAGCCATTGCAAGTACTCAGTACTTGACAATGTGTAGCAATTGCAAGTAACTGAAGTGGGACTAGCCTTTACAAGTCAATTGATAGTAACCTGTTTATAATGAACAAGTACAACTCGCTGAACTCGTTAAGAACCAACTCGCTGCACTCGTTAAGCACCAACTCGCTGCACTCGTTAAGCACCAACTCGCTGCGCTCGTTGCTGAACTGCACTCGCCTCACAACTCGCTTCGCTCGTTGTTCACTCTAGAAACAACTTCCTCTGCATATCAGCAGCCATCAACTTCTTCATCTCCTCAATCCCCACTCCATTTGCCAACCTCCCCAATTTCTCCACATCGTGCCCCGAAAACCTTGGCGGGGGTCTCCTCACCGGACTCTCCGCCCTCTCCATCCTCCTGAACCTCCGATCTGGCTTTTCAAACGGACTCTGAACCCTCTTGACCGGTTCCAGTACCGCAATCATCTGGGCCACATTCCTTGAGAGTTTCTCTCCCCTCGATAGCGACTTGCGCGATAATTCATCGGGTCTGCGTCTATCCAATCTGTTGCGTTTCATTGAAAACCGCTCCTCGTCGTAGATTCGCTGCATTTCCATACTCTTGTCCTCGTCGTCCTCATCCACATCAATACTGCCACTCTCCAAACTCTCGTCGTCGTCGTTCTTAAACACCGAACTGCTCTCCATCAGCATCGCGTCATCCACATCGGAAACATCAAGGGCCCGCCGTGTCTTGCGCTCGGGTTCATCGAGATCACTTTCAGACAGGTACTCATAATTCTTATCCAACAGCTCCTTAGAAAACGATGCAAGTGTCTTGTCCTTCTTGTCGATCTTCTCCTCTTCTCGTTCCATATTCAAGGTCTCTCTCGAATCGTTCTTGTGCAAATCGTTGAATTCATTAGTATCCTCCTTCTTCTTTGGGGGGCCTTGTAACAACTTCTTGAACACCACATCTTCAAATAGCAGATCAATCTTTTTAACACTCATCGGAGGCATGTGCCACGACTGGAGTACCTCCACTAACTTTAGCACCTTGCCCATGCTGTCGTCTTGTACCTCATAGTAATCTATCAAGCTCTTTTTGTACAGGTTGTTATCTTCCACCTCGTAACTCACTCCGTGTACGTCCTCCTCGTTGGAAAGCAAACTGTTGAGCCAGGCAGTCGAGTTGCTCTCATCACACTCGTTCATGTACTTGAAAAACAGCGCGTCCGTCTCGCTACAGTAGATCTCTATATCGAGCGAGTAGTACTGCGCAGAGTGGATCCCAAAGTCCTTGCGCTTGGACTTGGGGACATTCTTGTTGTCTATCGTGGGTTTGGCCCGTTTCGCATCGAGATACTCCTTGGGGTACGTCCTGAAGGCCCCAATCTCAACCTTGTCTTGTTTCGCGGTCTTGATGGGGTCCACAACAATCGCAAGGTAGGGGTCTTGGAAATTCTGGTTGAGTGACTGCGTGCCAACATCAATTCCAGATAACCAGCACCCGTACCCAGGATGCGAGTGGTACCATCCCACAATGTTTTCGTCTCTCCCGAGCTTCTTGTTCGCTTCAAGGTACCGCACCATGAACTCGTAGCCCTCGGCTTGGGCATTGACCCTGGTTTCGGTGCCTTCTACGGGGAGAGGGTACACGTCCATCACCACTATGGCACGCTCGATAATCTTCCCAGTCATCATGCCCATGATTTCAATCGAGCCACCGCTTTTCGCGTGGATCGTCATCTTCATCAATGCAACAGCGCTGATGTATACTTTGCTGAAGTAGTTCACATCGGTCTTCCAGGGCGTCTTTTGTGATAATACAGGGTCGATGGCGGGGATCTCGTTGACTCGCACACTGATATCGCCCTTGGAAGATGCAGGGAGGTGTGTAGAAAGCTTTGACTGTGACTGGAACGTCTGCACGAGATTATCAAGGTCAAATGACATGCTATTTGATTTTGTAGATTGCACAGAAATGATTAACAAATGTAACTTTAAGAAATGTTCCCAGTCCCAGTCTTACCGTCTTTTCTATATTCCAACACTCTCTATTACACTCTCTACTGTCACACTCTACATTACACACACTACTCTACTGTCACACTCTACATTACACACACTACTCTACTGTTACACACAGTATATTCACTCTACTATTACACTCTCTACAATTTACTCTCTACTGTTACTCTCTATTATTACACTACCACCCTCTCTACTACAACGCTAATACTATTACACTCTACTGTGACACTACTATTCACTCTGCACTATTCACTCTAATACACTCTCTACACTCTACTACACTCTCTACTCTCTCTACTCTCTCTACTCTTTACTACTCTCTACTCTCTACTACTCTCTCTCACAAACATATATTCGCTAATCACTGCTCAGGATAGTACATGGGGTACCCATACGGTGCCCCCATATCCTCATAAGGAATGAACATGGGCGGGTAAAAGTAACTCTGCCCTGAACCACCTGTGGGCGGTGCAAACCCAGCCTGCATGTCCGGATGCGGGCCAGGGAAATAGTAGAAATAGGGCGCTACGGGACCATAGTGCTGCGGCTCATACCTGTACCCCTTATCAACCGTGCCTTCAGCTCCATCGCTCTTGTCACTACTTGGTGAACTACCAGAATCAGAATTTTGTGACCCCCAACTTGGGGGTGGGTTTCCGTCTCCCTTGACTTCTTCAATTCGAGCACCGCCATTGAGCTTGCGTGCAAACTCGTAGCCTTCGCGTGGACGTATCATGTGTGATCCTAGGCTAGCTCTACGGAACCCACCGCGGCCAAAACCCTGTTGTGGCCTTCGTTCAAACTTTTTGCAGCCGCCCGCCGCTAGCCGCTTATTCAAATTGATTGGCGGCGGTGCCAATGCAACCCCACGCACTCTATCAGTATTGCTCTTGGTACCAGCAACATGGATCTCCCTGTACTGCACATGCATCGTTTTACCACAAAGCATTGAGTGGTTCTCACGCTCAACAGCGCTTGCAGCACTGGATTCTTCACTGAAATTAATAAATGCAAATACATTGGTGGGCTTGCGAATCAAGTCCAATTGCTCAATGGTGCCGTGCTTGGAAAACCGTTCTCTCAATTCGCTTTCATCAATACTATGGTCCAATTGCCCAACAAATATGGAGTACTTGTCAAATTTGACTAGGGGCTCGCCGCTGTCGCCACCGTCGGCATCCTTCTCGATATTTTGTGCCCACTCAGTACGGTACACTTCTCCTTCGGTCAAATTTGCAAATGCACGGATGGCATCGTCTCGGAATGCAAACTTGACATACCAATACCGCGTACCTTCAAACTCAGGCGCATCCATCGAAATCAAATTACCGCTAATACTACTAGCGGCAATTTGCTCAATCTCCCCAAACCTGCCCAAGAAGGAAGTGATTTCCTTCCCATCAAGAATGGTGGGGCTGCACACGAAAAGTGTGCGGTTCACCTTGGCATGCTCACACCGGAGGTTGCGCCCATTCAAAACACTATTGTGTCCATACTTTATGGCCCTGTTGCAATCTGCATCATTCCCATACTGAACAAAGGCATAGGGACGATTGCTTGTGTCTCGCAATACTTTGACTGTGGAGAGCCTGCCCCACTGTTCAAAGTGTCTCGTGACAGAAATACACAATTCGTCGTCCAATAAACTGGAACAGAGACTGGCAACAAACACACATGATGATGGCCTTCCTCTAGCGGGTGCTTGGGAATCCTTGTACTCCAGAGTCGTCTCCTTACCACTGGGCGTAGCGTCAACCAAAAAAGATGAAGTAATTTCATCTTTTCTTTTAGGTTTGTCTAACTTTGCAAGTGATGGCCAATGACCATCTTTATCATCAATGTTGTTCTCCTTGTTTTCCTCAACCTTTTTGCCAGCTACTTTAACCTTCACCTTCCCTTCTCTTTTCCTAACTTGCTTCTTGTCAGTATCATATCTAGCAGGTTCATATTTAGCTGGTTGCTTGTTGCTAGCAGTTAACACCCGCAAGGCCTTGGGCTTGGGACCTTTGTTGAAAGTGGGCGTCTCCCGTTCTTCTTTCATGGTAAGATAAAATTAGTTAATTCAGCGGCTGTTAATTTCCAGGTTTTATATTCATACACAATTTTTTGGCTGCAAAGATTTCTTGCCGCCCGAAATCGCTGCAAAAGTGTTGCAAAAGTGTTGTAAAAGTGCTGCAAAAGTGCTGCGTGCCGCTAAAAAGCACGCGGCAAAGCTCTTTACCCATTCACCTTTGAGTTCCATCCCTTCTTGATATACGTGTGGTAATCTACTCTACGACTACTCGTAGACCTTTTGTTCCAATAATCATATGTGTAGATTGCCACATACCACACTGCCAAAAAAGGTACAGCCAAAAAAGGTACAACCAAATCATTTATCAAAATTTACATTTTTCGCCCCACAAAAAAAATCAATGAGATCACCCCTTAATGAACACAATTGATAACTACAAGATGATATGAATAAACCTTTGTTAATCTAAAGAAATAATTTATATTGCAACTTTTGCATTCAAGTGTATATAATATGCTTTGTGAGAATTATTTAAGCTTCACCGAAATTGAAACTCGAATATTGGAGCCTAGACCGAAGTAATGAATTGTCCATCATTGGGCACTATCCAAAATGAGAGAGAAAATCATGCCCTGCTTACAATAAGAGGGCGGCAATACCGAGTAATACAGTACCAGCAGTTGCCTTGACGGAGTTAGCAGCACCTTCCTGGACAGAGGCGCTAGAGGCCAGTGGTGCCGAGGAAGAAGGTGAAGCGGAAGACGAAGTCTGAGGCCTTTGGGTCACCGCTGACGAAGTTTCCTGTGGTGAAACAGATGAGCAGTCTGCTCCGGTGCATCCGGTTGCAGCAGATGGAGATGCAGTTGTGGCACTTGCAGCACCAGTCTGGCATTCAGTACCAGTACATCCGGCAGCAGTGCCGGTGGAACCAGCTGGGGTTCCAGTAGCAGCGGTGTTACCAGTGGCTGGGGTAGCAGCGGCAGTTTGGCATTCGGTACCAGTGCATCCGACGGCGGTACCAGTGGAACCAGCAGGGGTTCCGGTAGCAGCAGTGTTACCTGTGGCTGGGGTGCCAGTAGCGGCAGTGTTACCAGTAGCGGCAGTGTTACCAGTGGCTGGGGTACCAGAAGCGGCAGTACCAGTGGCGGCAGTTTGGCATTCGGTACCAGTGCATCCTACAGCAGTACCAGTGGCTGGAGTACCAGTACCGGCAGTGTTACCAGTAGCTGGGGTTCCAGTAGCAGCAGTGTTACCAGTGGCTGGAGTACCAGTACCGGCAGTGTTACCAGTAGCTGGGGTTCCAGTAGCAGCAGTGTTACCAGTGGCTGGAGTTCCAGTAGCAGCAGTGTTACCAGTGGCTGGAGTACCAGTACCGGCAGTGTTACCAGTAGCTGGGGTTCCAGTAGCAGCAGTGTTACCAGTGGCTGGAGTACCAGTAGCAGCAGTGTTACCAGTAGCTGGGGTAGCAGCAGTGTTTCCGGTTGTGGATGGAGCAGCAACAGAGCTGGAGATTGGGCAGTAAGTTGTGTAACTAGTGGATCCAATGACAACAGTTGTGACACCAGTGGTCTGAACGACTTGGCTACAAGAAGAACCGACACAAGAGCTGGTGGTCAAAACAGTGCTAGAAGCTGGGGTAGCACCAGTAACAGCACCAGTGGAAGCAGCTGGGGTAGATGCTACAGCAGTGCCACTGGTGATTGGGCAGTAAGTGGTGTAACTAGTGGATCCAATAACAACAGTTGTGACACCGGTTGTCTGAACGAGCGTAGTACAGGAAGAACCGACACACGAGCTGGTTGTCAACACAGTGCTGACAACTCCGCTTGGGGTAGTGCCAGAGGAACTCGAGGAAGCTGGAACAGACGAACCTGAAGCAGAACCTCCAGAACTCGATGAGCTACCCGAAGCAGCGGGAACGGTTGAGGATACAACAGATGATGATCTAGTGGAGGTAACAACAGATGATGGAACAGTGGAGACCACGACGGAGCCAGAAGAGCTAGTGGTAATAACAGAGCTTGGCACAGTCGACACAATGGTGGAAGCCGAAATGGTAGACACCGAGATGGTAGATGCCGAGAGGGTAGATGCCGAGAGAGTAGAAACTGCACCGGTTGG
This sequence comes from Kodamaea kakaduensis, assembly GCA_030558435.1. Taxonomy (NCBI): domain Eukaryota; kingdom Fungi; phylum Ascomycota; class Pichiomycetes; order Serinales; family Debaryomycetaceae; genus Kodamaea; species Kodamaea kakaduensis. The sequence goes on from JAJMSN010000043.1 coordinate 33,919, forward strand.
TGTGGTCACACCAGTGGAGCCAGTACCAGTTCTAACAGTGGAACCACCTGGGGTGGTAGCAGAGCCAGTGGAACCAGTACCAGTGGAGCCGGTACCAGTTCTAACAGTGGAAGCACCTGGGGTGGTAGCAGAGCCAGTAGAGCCAGTACCAGTGGTACCAGTTCTAACAGTGGAAGAACCTGGGGTGGTAGCAGAGCCAGTGGAACCAGTACCAGTGGTACCAGTTCTAACAGTGGAAACACCTGGGGTGGTAGCAGAGCCAGTGGAGCCGGTACCAGTTCTAACGGTAGAAGTACCTGGGGTGGTAGAACCAGTGGAGACAGCACCAGTTGGGGTGGTGGTGGAACCAGTTCTCACGGTAGAGCCACTTGGAGTAGTGGCAGAGCCAGTGGATCCGGTACCAGTTCTAACAGTGGAAGTACCTGGAGTGGTGGAACCAGTGGATCCGGTACCAGTTCTAACAGTAGAAGTACCTGGAGTGGTGGAGCCAGTGGAACCAGTGCCAGTTCTCACGGTGGAGGTACCTGGAGTGGTCGAGCCAGTTGAACCAGTACCAGTTCTGACAGTGGAAGTACCTGGAGTGGTAGATCCAGTGGAACCAGTACCAGTTCTAACAGTGGAAGTACCTGGAGTGGTAGATCCGGTAGAGCCAGTGCCACTTGGAGAGGTGGTAGAGCCAGTAGAGACAGCGCCAGTTGGGGTGGTGGTGGAACCAGTTCTCACGGTAGAGCCGCTTGGAGTAGTGGCAGAACCAGTGGAGCCAGTGCCGCTTGGAGAGGTGGTAGAACCAGTTCTAACAGAGCCACTTGGAGTAGTGGAAGAACCAGAACCGCTTGGGGTAGTGGAAGAACCGGTGGTGATGGTGGTGACAACAGTCGAGGCAGATCTGGTAGATGTAATCACAGATCCAGAGACAGTAGTAACAGTAGGAGTTCCAGAACGTGTGGTGCTCACAACAGTGCTTGGAAGACTTGTCACATAGGTGGATGCTGGGATAGTGGTGGTGGTGGTCACAACGGATCCAGATCCAGATTGGATGAGAGTGGTAAGACCACCAGAGAAGGTAGTAGTCACGACAGATCCGGAGTATGTGGAAGTGAGGGTAGTACCTGGGATGCTGGAAGTAACGACAGTAGCAGAACGGGTACCCGATGCTGGAATGCTAGAGGTGACAACAGTGCCTGGGATAGTGAATGTCAGGACCGAACCAGAAAGAGTGGTGGTACCAACAGAGCTTGGCAAGGAGGTTGTCACAACATTACCAGTGACGGTGGTGGAACCAACAGATCCAGAGAAAGTCGATGTGAGAGTTGTTCCTGGAATGCTGGAGGTAACCACGGTGGCCGAACGAGTACCAGAAGCTGGGATCGAAGAGGTCACAACAGTACCTGGGATGGTGTAGGTACGCACACTTCCACTCAGGGTGGTCAACTCAACAGAGGTAGTACCTGGTGCGGTAGAAGTGGTGACAACTGTGGAGGCAGATCTGGTGGTAGTCACAACAGAGCCTGGCACAGTAGTTTGAACGACGGATCCCGACACAGTGGTGGAGATAACCGAAGATGGGAGGGTAGTCACGAAAGTTGTAGCTGGAAGGGTGGCGGTTGCAGTTCTGGTCTCAGCGAGGTTGGAAATAGTACCACCAATGGAGACAGTAGAACCCTGAAGACTGGTAGTCACAACAGTACCTGGGAGGGAAGTAGTAACGACAGTCTCAGATTGAGTACCGGAAGCTGGGATGGTAGAAGTGACAACAGTGCCTGGGGCAGAAGTGGTCACAACGGTACCTGGAACGGTAGAAACAACAGAGCTGACTTCAGTGCCTGGAGCAGTAGAGGTGACAACAGTACCTGGAACAGAAGAAGTGACGGCAGTACCTGGAACAGACGAGGTGACGACGGAACCAGAGACGGAAGTGGTCACAACGGAACCAGTACCGGAGGAAGTCACGACGCTACCTGGGACAGAAGAGGTGACAGCAGTGCCTGGAACGGTAGATGTAACAGGAGTTCCAGAAACAGTGGTGAGAATTGTGGTACCTGGGAGGGTAGTCACAGTGGTGGTACCTGGAAGGGTAGTCACAACAGTGGTACCTGGAAGAGTAGTCACAACAGTGGTGTCTGGAAGGGTGGTCACAGTGGTGCTACCTGGAAGAGAGGTCACAACGGTGGTTCCTGGAAGAGAGACAATCGAAGTTCTGGTCTCAGCGAGGTTGGAAATAGTTCCACCAATGATAGTCGAAACAGTAGATCCTGGGACACTAGATGTAACAACAGTTCCTGGGAGGGAGGTAGTAACGACAGTCTCGGACTGAGTACCGGAAGCTGGGATGGTCGAGGTGACAACAGTACCTGGAGCAGAAGAGGTGACGACAGTGCCTGGAACAGTGCTGACGATGGTCGAGCCTGGGACGGAAGAAGTCACACCGCTACCTGGGACAGAAGAAGTCACAACAGTACCTGGAACAGACGAGGTGACAACAGTTCCTGGAACGGAAGAAGTCACAACAGTACCTGGAGTGGTACCAGAGCCTGGGATAGACGAGGTAATGACAGTACCTGGAACGGAAGAGGTGACAACAGTACCTGGAACAGAAGAGGTAACAACGGTTCCTGGGACGGAAGAAGTCACACCACTACCTGGAACGGTACCAGTAGAAACGGTGCCTGGAACAGACGAAGTCACAACGGTACCTGGAACGGAAGAAGTCACAACAGTGCCTGGGACGGAAGAAGTGACCACGGTACCTGGGATGGTACCGGAACCTGGAATCGAAGAAGTGACGACGGTACCTGGAACGGAAGAGGTAACGACAGTACCGGGAACGGAAGAAGTGACAACAGTTCCTGGAACAGAAGAAACCACATTGCTACCTGGAACAGAAGAAGTCACAACAGTACCTGGGACAGACGAGGTGACAACAGTTCCTGGAACGGAAGAAGTCACAACAGTACCTGGAGTGGTACCAGAGCCTGGGATAGACGAGGTAATGACAGTACCTGGAACGGAAGAGGTGACAACAGTACCTGGAACAGAAGAGGTAACAACGGTTCCTGGGACGGAAGAAGTCACACCACTACCTGGAACGGTACCAGTAGAAACGGTGCCTGGAACAGACGAAGTCACAACGGTACCTGGAACGGAAGAAGTCACAACAGTGCCTGGGACGGAAGAAGTGACCACGGTACCTGGGATGGTACCGGAACCTGGAATCGAAGAAGTGACGACGGTTCCTGGAACGGAAGAGGTAACGACAGTACCTGGAACGGAAGAAGTGACAACAGTTCCTGGAACAGACGAAACCACATTGCTACCTGGAACAGAAGAAGTCACAACAGTACCTGGGACAGACGAAGTGACAACAGTACCTGGAACGGAAGAAGTCACGACAGTACCTGGTGTGGTACCGGAACCTGGAATCGACGAAGTGACAACAGTACCTGGGACAGAAGAGGTGACAACAGTACCTGGAACAGAAGAAGTAACAACGGTTCCTGGAACGGAAGAAGTAACACCACTACCTGGAACGGTACCAGTGGAAACGGTACCTGGAACAGAAGAGGTAACGACAGTACCTGGGACCGACGAGGTGACAACAGTACCTGGAACAGAAGAAGTCACAACAGTACCTGGGGTGGTACCAGAACCTGGGATGGAAGAAGTGACAACAGTGCCTGGAACGGAAGAGGTGACAACGGTACCTGGAACAGATGAGGTGACAACAGTTCCTGGGATCGACGAGGTGACAGCGGTACCTGGAACAGATGAAGTGACGCCAGAACCAGATCTAGTCTCCACGAGGTTAGAGACAGTTCCACCAATTGTGGTGACAATAGTAGAACCTGGAACAGATGAAGTCACAACAGTACCTGGAACAGAAGAAGTCACAAGAGAACCCGAAACAGTAGTGGAGATCACAGAACCTGGAACAGATGAAGTCACAACAGAACCTGGGATAGTGCTGGTGACACCGCTACCAGAAACAGTGTAAAGACTAGTTCCTGGGAACTCGGACATGGTAGTAATCACGGATCCTGGGACAGAAGAAGTGACAACAGTACCTGGAACCGAAGAGGTCACAACAGTACCTGGCGAGGTACCGGAGCCTGGAATCGACGAGGTAATGACAGTACCTGGAACCGAGGAGGTGACAACAGTACCTGGGACAGATGTGGTCACGTAACCAATTGGACTAGTCATAGTCATGGTAGTACCGGTTGGACCTGGGACAGTACCAGTACCAGAAGAGACGGTACCTGGAACAGACGAGGTAACAACGGTACCTGGAACAGACGAGGTCACAACAGTACCTGGAACAGAAGATGTCACAACAGTACCTGGGGTAGTACCGGAACCTGGGATCGAAGAAGTGACAACAGTACCTGGAACAGACGAAGTGACGACAGTACCTGGAACGGAAGAAGTGACAACAGTTCCTGGAACAGACGAAACCACATTGCTACCTGGAACAGAAGAAGTCACAACGGTACCTGGAACAGACGAGGTGACAACAGTACCTGGAACGGAAGAGGTCACAACAGTACCTGGAGTGGTACCAGAGCCTGGGATCGAGGAGGTCACGACAGTACCTGGAACAGACGAGGTGACGATAGTACCTGGAACAGACGAAGTGACGACAGTGCCTGGAACGGAAGAGGTTGTACCGCTACCTGGAACAGAACCAGTAGAAACAGTGCCTGGAACAGACGAGGTAACAACAGTGCCTGGAACGGAAGAGGTGACGACAGTACCTGGAACGGAGGAAGTCACAACGGTACCTGGGGTGGTACCGGAACCTGGAATCGAAGAAGTGACAACAGTACCTGGGACAGAAGAGGTGACAACGGTACCTGGAACGGAAGAAGTCACAATAGTTCCTGGGACGGAAGAAGTCACACCGCTACCTGGGACAGAAGAAGTCACAACAGTACCTGGAACAGACGAGGTGACAACAGTTCCTGGAACGGAAGAAGTCACAACAGTACCTGGAGTGGTACCAGAGCCTGGGATAGACGAGGTAATGACAGTACCTGGAACGGAAGAGGTGACAACAGTACCTGGAACAGAAGAGGTAACAACGGTTCCTGGGACGGAAGAAGTCACACCACTACCTGGAACGGTACCAGTAGAAACAGTGCCTGGAACAGACGAGGTAACAACAGTGCCTGGAACGGAAGAGGTGATAACAGTACCTGGAACGGAGGAAGTCACAACAGTACCTGGAGTAGTACCGGAACCTGGAACGGACGAGGTCACAACAGTACCTGGAACAGAAGAGGTGACAACGGTACCTGGAACGGAAGAAGTCACAATAGTTCCTGGAACGGAAGAAGTAACACCACTACCTGGAACGGACGAAGTCACAACAGTACCTGGAACAGACGAGGTCACGACGGTACCTGGAACGGAAGAAGTCACGACAGTACCTGGGGTGGTACCAGAGCCTGGAATGGAAGAAGTGACAACAGTGCCTGGAACGGAAGAGGTGACAACGGTACCTGGGACAGAAGAGGTGACAACAGTGCCTGGAACCGACGAAGTTGTGCCGCTACCTGGAACGGTACCAGTAGACACGGTACCTGGAACAGATGAGGTCACAACAGTGCCTGGAACCGACGAAGTGACGACAGTACCTGGAACGGAGGAAGTCACAACTGTACCTGGGGTGGTACCGGAACCTGGAATCGAAGAAGTGACAACAGTACCTGGGACAGAAGAGGTGACAACAGTACCTGGAACGGAAGAAGTAACAACAGTTCCTGGAACGGAAGAAGTCACACCACTACCTGGAACAGTACCAGTAGAGACGGTACCTGGAACAGATGAGGTCACAACAGTGCCTGGAACGGAAGAAGTCACAACAGTACCTGGAGTAGTACCAGAACCTGGGATCGACGAGGTCACCACAGTACCTGGGACAGAAGATGTCACAACGGTTCCTGGAATGGAAGATGTCACGGGACTACCTGGAACTGAAGAAGTCACACTGCTACCTGGAACAGTACCGGTAGAAACGGTACCTGGAACAGACGAGGTGACAACAGTACCTGGAACGGAGGAAGTCACAACGGTACCTGGGGTGGTACCAGAACCTGGGATCGACGATGTGACAACAGTACCTGGAACGGAAGATGTAACAACGGTGCCTGGAATCGAAGATGTGACAGGGCTGCCTGGAACGGACGAGGTTGTGCCACTACCTGGAACGGTACCAGTGGAAACGGTACCTGGAACAGACGAGGTGACAACAGTACCTGGGACAGACGAAGTCACAACAGTACCTGGGGTGGTACCGGAACCTGGGATCGACGATGTGACAACAGTACCTGGAACGGAAGATGTAACAACGGTTCCTGGAATCGAAGATGTGACAGGGCTACCTGGAACTGAAGAAGTCACACTGCTACCTGGAACAGTACCGGTAGAAACGGTACCTGGAACAGAGGAAGTAATCACTGTACCTGGGACAGAAGTTGTGACGACAGTGCCTGGAGTAGTACCAGAACCTGGGATTGAGGATGTGATGACAGTGCCTGGGACCGAAGAAGTCACAACGGTTCCTGGAACACTACTGGTGGTGACACTACCAGAGGTCGATCCAGATGGAGTTCCACTAGAGCCAGACACAGTGGTACCAGACGACGATCTGACAGTGGAACCAGATGGAGAGGTACTAGAACCAGATGGGACAGTGCTAGAACCAGATGGGGAGGTGCTAGATCCTGATGGAACAGTGCTAGAACCAGAAGGAACAGAGCTTGATCCGGAACCAGATGGCACGGAACTAGAGCCAGATCCAGATGGAACAGTACTAGATCCAGAAGGAACAGTGCTAGATCCAGATGGGACAGAGCTAGAACCGGAACCTGATGGGACAGAGCTAGAACCGGAACCAGATGGGACAGAGCTAGATCCAGAGCCAGATGGCACGGAGCTAGAACCGGAACCTGATGGCGAAGTGGTGGAGCCAGATCCAGATGGAACAGAACCGGAAACAGTTGTGCCTGTGGAAAATGTCGAGCCAGAGCCACCTGGCACAGAGCCGGAGATGGTGAAACCAGTGGAAAAAGTGGATCCAGAGCCAGATGGGACGGAGCTAGAACCAGAACCAGATGGGCTAGTGCTAGAGCCGGATGGCACAGTGCTAGAACCAGATGGCACAGAACTAGAACCAGAACCAGAAGGCACAGAGCTAGAACCAGAACCAGAAGGCACAGAGCTAGAACCAGAGCCAGATGGCACGGAGCTAGAACCAGAACCAGAACCAGATGGCACGGAGCTGGATCCAGATCCGGATGGTACGCTGGACGAACCAGATCTACTCACGGAACCAGATGGACCAGAACCGGAGACTGTGGTACCGGTGGAGAATGTGGAGCCGGAACCATTTGGCACAGAACCGGAGACGGTCGTGCCTGTGGAGAATGTGGATCCAGTACCTGATCCACCAACGGAACCAGAGATGGAGCCACTTATGACTATAGAGCCGCTTCTAGTTTCAGCGACATTTGATGTGGTACCGCCGAATGAAGTCTTGGCGGAAGAAGTGCTGGCACCCGAACTAGGCAGTGGGCGGCCAGCAGTGTCTGTAAGAGGGCAGTAAGTCGTGTAGACGGTGGTGTCATCTGTTACAGTGACTACACCAGTCGTTACTGTATATGTTGCGCAATCGTTGCCCACACAAGAACTCGTGGGGAATACGGTGGTCGCAATAGAGCCAGAGGTGACACCTGAACGCGAGGTCGATCCAGAGGGAGATCCGCTTGGTCCAGACGAGGAGCCTGAAGGCTTGCTCGAGCTTGGAGAAGCACCGTTGCTGGACTGCCAGCTGGAACTCCAAGAGGAGCCAGATGGGCTAGAAGAGCCGGACGAAGCTCCGGAAGAAGGACTAGGCTGACTGCTACTGCCAGACCCCCAGTTTGAGCTGGAAGATTGAGCAGCAGCCGACGAGCTAGGGCTTCCTGCGGAAGCGGAAACTGAAGTGCTTGCAGAGTTTCCGCCGTTGTTGTCGCCCCCATTACCACCACCGGTAAGTGGACAGTAAGTTGTGTACACGGTTGTTTCATCGGTCACAACAGTCACACCGGTGGTCTTGGGAACCGGGGAACACTTGTTGTCCTTACATGAAGTCACGGTTAAAACTGTCGTACCGTGGGCAGTCACAGTCCTCTGATCGTTGGAAGAAGCTGCGGAACTGGAGGGGGTATTATTTCCTCCGCCGCTGACGCTTGCGCTGATACCACCGCTTATAGAGCCACTACCACTACCGCTACCATTGGCATTGGCATTGGCATTGGCGTTGGCGTTGGCGTTAGCGTTCCCGTTACCATTAGAGCTGGCACCGGCGTTCGCATTAGCGTTAGCGTTTGCGTTCGCATTTCCATTACCATTCGCGTTTGCAGCAGCGTTGGCGTTTGCATTCGCAACAGCCCCACTGGCAGATGCCGTATTGATGAGTGTTAAGGCTAACAAAATCAACTCCGAAGAGCTAAGTTTAGTTATCCTCATAGTTAGCGATAGACAAAGGTTGGATCTTGGGGTGAAAGGAAGAAATCTACGGTGGAGACTTGTGCGACATATTTATACAAACACCGATTCAAACTTTACGACGCATGTAGCAAAAGCATTGTAAAAGAAAGTGGCGGATATTTTTAGATAGCTTTAGCCTATTTGCGTCCGATACATAAGAACGATTGCAAAAAAACAAAAAAAATAAGGAGAAGCGAATATCATGCAAGATGGCTAGTGATGAGACAAGCTCCCAACCATACTGCAAGAAGATGAGAGGATGATGGTCATTTCCAAGGGGTCTTGCATCCAAATAGTGCACAGCCCAACAACGACACAATTTCAGGGAAACTTACACAGACGTCAACAGCGCCTTTAGGTCGCTTCAGTGCATGAGACAGATGGAAGCGATAGAAGGTTGGGTACGGAAAGGGAAATGATTTAGACAAAAAAATAAACTAGACGAGATGTTTCAAGTTAATATCTATGTTTGTGGTGAAAAGGTGTGTTGCGAAACAATGCATACTCAAGCAGAGAGCATTTCATTAACAAAGCAACGGTGAGCACAATGCGCGATACATAAAAAAGGAATTGGAAGGAGGGGTTGAACAAGATGTTTCTGAATTGACACGAATCAGCAGGGATGAAATGCCCAGGACTGATTTTTTGGCAGAGGTGGTTTGAGCGTTTCCAGACACTGGTCTTTAGATTTATGAGTGGTGAGAGGCTACGGCAAAGGTGTTGCAGCAGTCAACCGTAATAGGCAATGTTTCGAAAATATTTTTCAATCGAGATGCTAAAGAACAGGGGAAATAAGAGGATGAACATGAGCGCAGACACAAAAACCTGGTGTTGTTTTGTTAAGAAAATAGACCATCGGCAGATAAGTGATTTTGCAAACGTTGCGCGCGAAAAGAAGGATGTCAAGTGTTGGGACCTGGAACCTGGGGATGGAAGGGGTGGTGTCTTCCATGTTGCCATTTTGCAATTACGTTTCATGTGGAGCAGAGCATAAAGTTTCAGAATCTAAACTAACTTTAGCGTATATCAAACGAGGCTATTTTTAGGCAGATTCTGTGCTGAAAAAGAAAAGCAGGGATCACCAAAGACGTTGCTCAGGATCGAAACGAGTTTAGCCTGCATATTTCGGGCAGACAGTCGACCGCAGTTTGACGGGCGTCAATTTGGCCTTGAAACCGTCTAGGTGAAACCGCACGCAAGTGGGGGACGATATGGAGAGGTAATTATCCGACGATATTAAGTTTCTACTAATGAGTAATTCTGGAAAACGTGCATCTACGGAATGCGATCTAGAATGTACAACTAGGGGTGAAATGACTCAGAGACTTGGTGAGCAACTAGTGAGGGACAATAGGCCTCAAGAATTTTTGACGCGTCCTCATTCCCAGCCTCATTGGGACTTAGACCAAGGGAAGAATTTGGGCTGAGCAAATCAATACGGACGACACAAACCGAAAACTGAAAATCAATGTACAATATTTTAAGGTTCAATTAGAGGAAGTGATTTTGCAATTGCCTATATTTTCTAGATGGACAAATTCCAAGTGTCAATGACATGAGCATGATTCGTTCGCAGGAGGGAAGCATTCCTGTTTTTGGCTGTCATAGGCTGCTCTGCATCCCCCCTGCTTCTTTTCCGTGTTACCCACATTGTTTTCTCCTATTTGAGGCCCTCTGCCTCGCACATTCCCTCACTTGCGCGCGCCTTTCGTTGATTTTTGGCTTTTAGGCTTTCTGAAGCATGATACGCTATTGCACATCATTAATAGTTTAATTAGAGTTTCTCTAGTTAATAAATCGTGGTTGGAAGCCGTTTGGCATTCCTGTTATGTCCCACTGCAATATGTATCATATGACTTTCTTTCGCTAATCGAACCATTCGCAGATCCCTCTAGATTGGCGGTGGTTGCATCATTTTATCTGATTGTCCATGTGCATGAGATTGTTTACATTGCCTAGATGGTCGCCCTGTGCAAACCTTGCATTATCTACACAGCATTGCATGCCCATGTAGGCACCAGATGCTAATTTTTCACCATCATCTACTCTCATCTTTACGACGTTTTGACCTCGTACCGAATCCTCGATGCGATGACTGTTTCTTTTGGATTCATGCTCTTGACGTTGTTCGTTCTTTCGATTACATGCTCTTAACGTTGTCCGCCTCTGAGAATACGACCGCCGGAATTCTCGTTAAAGTTGCTCTTGAGAGCTCAAACATGTTTTGTCGTGATACAACTAGAGATCACAATTGAACGTTGGTAGCATGGTGGTGGACCAAGTGCATCCGCGTGATACAAATTGTACCTCCTGTCTCAAATTCTATGCCGTCTCCTAGTTGTCTGTTGATCAACGTCTCATTTCTCCAGAGTTTGTCTATTCAGAGCTCCACATCTATCATCGAATAATTACTTTCGCTTACCCGTCTATAACTAAGCCAGCTCCATCAAAGCTTACTCCCGTCCTCGTCATTACATTTCCATCTATCGTTTTTCTCTTTATACATAACCTTTATCACCTCATTCCCTTTCCTTCCGTCACCTCATTCATCTTGTTGGCTCCATCTCCCGCCTTCGCCCTCGACCGCTTACACCAACACTTCTCCTCCCGTTTCATCCTGACATGATCTCCCATGAGCTGATCAAGACCATTGTTTAAGATTTCGATTAAACTTTTGTTGTACCGGAATGTATTGAAACCGTGTATTTTTGGAACTCGGAAGTGGATGCAGAACCAGATCGGAAAATCCAGTGTCAGGCCTCAACAATCGTGGGTTAGCATAGCTGGTCCATTTGTTTGATTTTGTCTGGGTGCAAAAATAGCCTGCAAAAATAGTCTGGGTGCAAAAATAGTCTTGCAGTTGCAAAAATAGCCTAGCTGCAAATCGATCATTTCTCTTCCTCATCCTCTTCCTCCTCGCTTTCCTCTTCCTCCTCCTCTTCACTTTCCTCTTCACTGCTCTCCGATTCACTTTCCTCCTCTTCCTCCTCTTCCTCCTCACTTTCGCTTCCAAAGAAATCATCCAAAGACTGCAACTTGAACTCTTGCTTTGGTTTCTCCACCGATTTGTGCGAAATGGCATGTTCAGTAACTACAGGAGACGTCAGTCTGCTGAACCTCGATTGGCTTTGAATCGATAATTCATTCACACGCACCTCAGTGGGTTTTCTCACAGAAGCATCAGGAAGGCTTTTCGGATCACTCCACGGATACACGTTAAGAACTGCCCCTAGGTCAGTTGAAGTGTCCAGATCCACCAAAGGAGCCGGTTTAGGCACCTCGAGGAAAAGTGATGCCAACTCCACCCTCTCGTCACTTCTAAGAAGTACATCGAATAACCTTGCCCTATCGCGAATGTCGTACGATTGGTCATATTTTGCAAGGTGAAGAACATGCAAGAACATACTTTTGATGATGGAATCCGAGTGTTCACCATTCTCATTCGATTCCTCCGCCAAATGATCAGATGCGAAGATATTCGCCGCCTCCTTCAACTTGTCTGTTCCCAACCCTTTTGTGCTCGACAACTCATAAGTGTACACCTTTGCAGCCAAAACTAGTAACTGGTACCTCACAGCCTTTGGCTGGCGAGCAAACTTGGGGATTTGTGTCCTCAATACATCTGGTCCAATATTATTTTTTGTCACCAGTGTAAACTCTCCAATCATCCATATTATACTTGCTCTTGCTTCACTATTGAGCCTATTCCCATTATCCCTCAAAATCACCGCGAGTTTATACACAGTAGCCACATTCTGTGTCTGCTGCAACATTCCACGCACCACAGTGAGCAAGGCGTTCATTGCGGGTCCCTTGCGTGCTTTTTTGATTTGCCTGAGGCACCACTGGAAGATGTACTCATGCCACTCTGGTGATATTTGAGCACACTTCCCAAGGGCCTTGATTGCTAGTTTTGCCGCACTACTCTGTTTGGCGTAGTACTTCAATTCCTCCACAATGTATTTGCAGTTTGACTCGTTGGCAATATTGGCAAGAATCTCCAATTTACTCCTGCACACGGCTTCGGAGTCCGCAGGGTAGAGGTAGAAGATCCGAAAGTGGGCACTGAAAAACGAAGGCACTGCCTTGGAGATATGTGCGATGATCCCGTATGACACAGAGGTTCTGGAGCGGATCAAGCCGGTACTCAACTCTGAAAATGTTTCTGGTGGTGTGAGGGCCATTGCAGCGCGGGCAATGCTCACTAGAACAACCTCCAGGCGAACCATGAGAAGCGGACGAAGAGCATCGAGGAAAAGAGACGTATCTGAATCAAACAGTACGTCATAGTACTGAGGAGTCTGCTCCCAACTTGGAAGATCCAATGTGCTGCCGTCCTCGAACACAAGTTGGGGCCGTGGGATGAATCTACGATTGTACTCCACCAAAATATCTATGGCGAAGGATTGGGCGAATTCGTCGAATTGATTGAGCATGCCACAGAAACGACGGTAGTTCCCGTGTATTGGTGCCCAATGAGACTTTTTGGGGTTGGTTTTTTCATTTTCTCGGTCATTGACTTCCTCCTCTTTTATATTCCTCTTTTCCCATCTTTTTATCAATTCATAAAACAGCTTGATTGCACACCCCACCACGAACGGATTTGCGTCCAGAAGCAATTTGGTCAAGTACTCAAAGACTTGCTTTTTCGTACTGGAATCGATATCGTAAACGCTGACGAGTGTTACGGCCGCAGCTCCACGGACCTGATGCGATGGGTCCCCCACTGTTCTCTTTAAACAAAGTAAAAGGATCGGTACAATCTCGGGGATGTTGACTCTGCCAAGAGTGCGGATCGCGCGTGCACGACTCTCTGGCTTTTTGTCGTTGAGAGATTTCTGGATTGAGTTGATGGACAATAAAGCGGTATCGGGCTCTTGCTCGGCGAATCTCACGAGATATATCATGACGAGGCGCTTGACCTTTGAGTCTGTAGTGGTGATGTTTTTGACTACGTCAGCGAAGTAATGCAGGCCATCTTCGCCGCGAGAGATGATCTGGATCACACACCTCATACCGATAAGCACATCGTGATCGGCGCGGGAATTGAGGAGTTTGAAGATTTCATCCTGCCGTTTTTCAAGAGGGACTTCCACAAGCCTCGAGGATGCAGATTGAGCAGCCTCCATGGTGAATTCCTTAGCGGATTCCAACATGGAGGTGATGGTGGATAGAGACACTGACATGGGACGATTGAGAAAAAAGATCAAGGCGAAAAACGGAGAAATACCAGAAAGTTTGTGAGGGTTCTCAGGAGACTGGTTCTCAAGAGACTGGCTGATAAGATGTGAAGTAGTTTGATGATGGCGAGTTGTGAGGGTTGATGGGTGTAATGATTTTTGAGTATATAAAGTGGACCACGATTAGATTGGCTCGGGCTACTCCAAAATAGTGGTAAAAACCACTAAAAATTAGTGGGCTCAGCAAAATATACTCAAATTATTGTTACCTACCTCAGTAAAAATTACCGAAAATTAGCGTGGGCTCAGTAAAATCAGCGAAAATTAGTGAGACCTCAGTGAAACTACCGAAAAGATCACCGCGAATTTATGGACCCTCATATCAACGTACCCTCAATATCAACGTATAAGCGCACCACACTAGCACTATTGTAGCAAATACATCGCTTAGAGGATATTATCATAGATTCATTGACGACTTCACTGGTTTTGAGAGTGTTTTAAAGACCTTCCACTCATATCCATGGTTAAATTATGATACCCTCAAACAGCCTCGCCAAATTGTTCTGGATCAACGGGAAAGGCGCAATTTTAACGAAAAAAATACCGAGTGTGAAAACGCTAGGAAAATAAAATTAATTATGGCCAGTTGAGAACCTCAGCTATCACAGGTTAGAACCGTTGAGTTGTCTTCCTTGGACTCGCAAGCTTGGGAAATTCGAGAGAGCTTGGGAACATTGAGAGAAGTGTTCAAATTGTAGGATGCCCAGCTTCCTGCAACGTTAGATTGAGAACAAAGGATCTAGCGACGAAATTATTATCAGACGTTGTGCACGAGTTGCAGATAAGTTGTGTCTGCAGAATCGTTAATCTTCGTTGAAGTACATGAGATTGTCAAGAATACAAGGTACCATTGAGAATCTTTGGTAGGTGTAATCAAAAGTCTTTATTCTCCATTTTTTGCACCCATCAATTGCGTAAGAGCCATGCATCTACATTCCGTTTCTCCACATAAAGTATATAGAAACCCTGTGTGAGTATCTCTCTGTCGGTCCCGATGGAAGTCTAGTTTATCCTATTCTTTCTAGGCTCTATTCAGTTTCTCTAGTCTATTTCTAGTCTATTCTTTCTAGTCTAGTTCTTTCTGGTCTATTTCTTTCTAGTCTGGTTCTTTCTAGTCTGGTTTTCTCTATCTCTATAGTCTAGTTCTGTCTCTCTATTTCTTTTAAGTCTAGTTCTACTTCTTTTTAGTCTAGTTCTGCTCCTTTTAGTCTAGTTCTCACTTCTTTCTACCTCTCTTTAATTTCTCTGTTCCTCAACTTTGAACGGATGCAACTCACCAATTACAATTGAGTACTGGACCAACACAGTTTTTCCAATTTTCTGTAAATTTCTTGAAATTGTGGAAATTTTGCAACTATTCCCATTTACGTCATGCAGATCCAATATTATGATCGTGGTCCGATAGCGACTCATTTTCGAAACACCGTCTGAATGCAAACTTTTCAGCAAAGCAGGGCAATCCAAGAAGCCCAACTTTTTGAGCTCGCTGATAAGTTTGCCGTGCCGGCATTCCGTCCCTGCTTCAGTCTATTTGGGGCGTAATGCTATCATCTATTTTCTGGCTGGAATCAGGCGTACCTGCATCTATTTTTAATCCTGTATGCAGATTTCAGCTTGAAACAAATAGAAATGGCCATGAAATGGCAAGAAAAGGTAAGATCATGATCTCTGCTCCTTGTACAAACTCATGTTTATGGGCAGAGCAGGCACATGGAAAATTTGGGAAATTGCGCAGGAGCAAGAAGTTAGAAAGGTAAAAGTGAGCACATCTTGGTTGCTCTAACTCAACAAACTTGGTAAAGCTCAGCAGAAAAGTCAATTCAAAAAGCAAACTAGGAGGCTTCTTGAAATTTCAACCGTGAAATTTAAGGTGATTGAATGTTCACCTCCCAATCCTTCTTTTTTTCCATCCCCTTCTCTTTTTCACCTCCTTCTCTTTTTCACCTCCCGTTCCTTCTTTTTTCCACCACTTTGTAATTACATTCAGCTAATTACATGGGAGCTCGTTTTATTGTCCTGCTAATTTTCTTATTATTACCCTGCTTGAATTGGCACCAAGCTTCTCCTAGTCTAATATTTCATTGTTTAATCTTGAGCTATTGTTTATTTTAGTTCTTGATGTAATCTCTTATTCTAACCTAATTTTTTCTTACGGTTTCTAGGCCTTCCGTTCTAGACCTCGAGCGAATAGGCAATTTTCTTACTCTCTTGAGTCTTGGTTTTGAGATGCTGGAGCTCAATTCTCCGAAAATTATCGCTTCTCAATCCGTGAGAGTCAAGAGACATGTGGGAGCTTGGAGTAATATTATAGTACATAATCTATTTCTTTTCGCATTAAACTTCGTGGTTGAATTGTTCCTCTAATTTTCCTTCCTTCTTTTATTCAACTTGGTTGCGGCCTTCTTCATTCTTTTCCCCGCTGCCAACTCCTTCCCCATCCGAATATACTCCTGTGGGAAAAACTCTCCCAACGTTGATTGTGTCCCCTCCTTTTTCCTCTTGTTGATGTCGCGGATTAATGGTACCATCACCTCATCCACTTTCTCCTGGCTCCAGTTCACATTATACATGAGAAACGAGCGTATTTCGTCCAAGCTTGGAACCCCCCACTTGAACTCAGTCTTGTCGTGGTCCACTTCTGGTTTCTTGTACGCATCCACCACTACACCCTCTGGGAACGAATCGGGCAAAAATAACTTGCCGCTTGCTATTCTTCCCGCAAGGGTTTTGCGAAGCCCACTCATATTGCTCTTGTCTCTCGTGGCCATTTTCGTGCACTCATCAAACCACTCTTTGAACTTGTACACGCTCCCAAACTCAGCCAAAATCTCCATTGCAAGCACCGGTCCAATGCCCTTGATTCCCTCGGTATAGTCGCTACCAAGCATAAGTGCTAATTCAATCATGCGGTCTTGACTCAAGCCCACCTTGGCTTCAACCTCATTCATAATGTAGCATTCCACAAACTGTTTCTGGTTGAACATGTTCTTGTAGACCCGATCGCCTCCAAATAAGAAACAATCACTATCATCAGTGATGATTCCATCCACCAACCCCAAATGAATGAGCTCTGCACACTGGGCCTCTGCCTCCATAGGGGCAGTGATATACGGTATTCCAAACCTCCGAAGAAGTTCTTGGACATCGTTGATCATGGTCTGCGTAACTTCATCGGAGTCTCTCTTCGCACGCTCGAGCTTCTCGCGAAGAAGCTGCTCGCTCGTGATGCTGGTGTTGGCCAGAACAAGTGGTATTTCATGGGATTTCCGAAGTGAGTCCTTAAAAGACTCGTGGTCTTCTTCTTCGGTTCGGAACTGCTGTTGTAACCCTTGCTCTTCATCTTCTTCGTAGAAATAATCAGGAAGTTGTGCAGTACGTTTGGTCTGACTATCTTGTGTGGACAGACTATTCACGTCGCCAGAGTTGTTTGAATTCACGCCCTCCAGATCCTTTGAGTCCTTCGATTCAGCACCACCCTCAGCACCACCCTCGGCAGCAGTCTCTGCAGCCAAATTTGTACTCTCCTTAACGATCTCAACATCATCGCTATCGTCACTGTGATCGCTCAACATGTCTTTTGCTTCGCTCCAGGAAATCAACCCAGCTGCTTCATCCTCGCGATATCGATCATTGGTGGTTGTTACTGGCTGGTAAGATTGGGTGACATCTTGACTGAACCAAGAAGGCATTGGCCGAGGAGGTGGTGAAGGTGAAGATTTAGCGCCTGCACTTTCTTCAACATCGACAGACTCTAAAGATTCCAGGTCGCTGTCTATAGAGTTTTCTCTTTTGTTTCCTTCTCTCTTTTCTTCTCTCTTTTCTTCTCTCTTTTCTTCTCTCTCTTCACTCTTTTCTTCACTCTTTTCTTCTCCCTTCTCCTCTTCTTTCTTACTTTCTTCTCTCTTCTCTTCTCTCTTCTCTTCACTCTCATCTATCTCCCCTACCTTCTCTTCTTCTATCTTCCTTTCTTCTCTTGTTGGATTTTGGGGTTGACTAAAAAGGAACGACCCCCCCAAATCATCCAATTCTTCATTTTTCGCCATCAACTTCTCTTCCATTAACTGGTTCTGTCTTTCCATCATGGCCAAATCTTTTTTGGACTCTTCTATTGCCATGCGCAATTCTTCTTCATTGAATCCAAAAATGTTTTGTTCAGTAGGATTCAGCTGGGGTTCATTTGAAATAGGTGTCTCAGTTTCACCTCCAAATTTCTCATCTTCAAATCCCTCACCAAAGCCAAAAATATTTCCAGTGGTAACAGGTTCAGTGGTAGGTTCAGTGGATAAAGATTCAGGAACAGGTTCAGCGTAAACAGAATCAGTAGGTACAGCATCAGTAGAAGGTATTTCTGTAGGTGTATCTCCAAACCTATCATACAAAGACTCAATCAAAGCTTTACTTCTCTGTAACTCCTCCTCAGTCTCTGGTTTTTCCTCCAACGCAACATCCTCGAAATCCGAGTCTGAGTCCGATGCAACCTCTTTGGCCTCATTTATTTTGTCAACCTTTTCACCTTTTCCAAATTTTTCACCATCCGCTTTTCCGTTTATTATTGCAGTGATTTTGCCATTTGCAGCGTCATTTAATTTTCTTGCAACACCACCTGGGTCTGCCTTCTTGAAAGGATTCTGGTTTCTGATCCCCTCAAGCATATCTTCAAACTTGTGACTCTCCTTCTCCTCCTCTTCCAAATCCACCACCTCATTGCTCAAGCTCAAGGTGTATCCATCGTCGTTTTTTGCCAACATATACTTTTTGTCCTTGTCTCCAGCAATTCGTTTGGTGACGTTCCCCACATCCTTGTCCATTCCAGACACCACCATCAACTTTTGCGTGTAAAAGTTCCGTTTTTGAACCTGCTGGATCTGGAACCGGCTAAAGTCCATGCCATTGGGGAACACCGCCTCCAATTGCTCTTTGCGGTAGCCCATACGCAATCTACTCTTCAATCGGAGATGTGACAAGATCATGTATTGTGTGGATATGGGAAGATCAAGAAACTCTTTTGAGTTGGGATCAACTGAGTTGATATCGATCCCGTCCACTGTATCAAAGTCCACATCGACTTCCTCCTCCATGATCCTCCCGTCGCCTTTTCGCACCCGAAATTCGGAAATCTGCGGGAGGTGATAATCGTCTTTTTTAACAAAGAGAAAGGAATCATCTGATTGTTTGTTTGTTTCAGCAGGTATCTCACTGGGGGGTCCAGTCATCAGTGGACCCGTCATTGGGAGATCCTCAAGGTAAACTTGGTCATCTTTTTTGGGAGCCTTCTTGGGCCTGTCCTCTCTACCTAATTTTCTCTTTTGAACCTCCATCGCAAACAATTTCTGAGCGAGTTCCTGGACACTCTCTGAATGACCCTGGCGACGCTCCTTGCGCTTCGCTATGGTCTGCCGTTTAAGCACGGGGGCGCCGCCGTCGAATACAAACACCGGGAGTATGCCGTAGTAGAGCAACTTACATATACGCCGGAAAAAACCCACGATATGTGATTGTGGGAGGGTGTTTCCGTCCGAGTCCCGCACTGCTTTGAGGAATTGGTATATCCAGATGGACGCATCCACCGCGAGGCGTTTACGTGAAAGGGCATCTAGGCGCACAGGGTGGGCAGTGGGGCCTAGCACGTCCCATAACGAGTTCACACCCATGGTTGATCAAAAAAAGATTCTGGGGAAACTCCGAGCAAGTAGTGCAAAAGAGAAAGTGGCAAATAAGGGATATGAAGAGATGTATGAAGAGATGTATGAAAAGAGATATAAGGACGAGATATAGGTCCAAGAATATTTACAAGTGGCAAGGATATGTACAAACGAAATACAGATTGGCTAAATTGGCTGAATGCATTTAGGCTGGAGTCAAATCAGCCTTATGGATTGACCACGGGAGAAATAAAATCTTTTCAGTGTATTATTAGTTGGAAGTGGCAATAAGAGACTTGCAACCTGCTGGAATGTGACAATCGGAAGTTGAAGAAATTTGAATTCTGCATTAATTTCTTACTGAATTGTTATGTAACGATTCCTTACTAGAGTATTCTGCAAACATTCACTTACCAGGCACTATATTCCCCTGCACATATTCAATCAACAACACTAGAGCACTAATCTCTCTGGACACATCCGCTACAAAGAGAACAAAAGAACATCACTTCAAGCTTTTGTATACTCACGATTTTGATACGCCCATTTGTGCAAAAAAATGATCTAGCCGAGGATCGAACTCGGGGCCTCTTCGGAACTCAAGCGTACTTGTGAACGAAACGTGATAGCCGCTACACCACTAAACCTTTTCTTGATTAAAACGTCAAATTAATAAAATTTGTCGATTTAGCAACAAATTTTTGGTCGCGTTTTTGAGGCCTGGTGGTCTCCTCTGTACATTTGGGTGATCGACTATGTATTTGGCGGGTTAATTTCTTCTTTAGAGGGCAAAATTCCAAAAAAATGAAAATCTCATTTGTAATCTCGTGTAAGCAATTACAAATCATGAGTCATAAACGGTAGACCCAGTGAAGTGAATGGAGTGATCGAACACTTGGTTCACTGTGCTGGTCAATGGAGTTAAATTGTTCATGTAAGCGTTAAAAGTACTTTATTAGTTCGAGATGGGTTGGGTGGATGTCAGGTGTCTCTTAAACCACTTAACATCTCCACCAATTGCAACACTTCCTATTACAATATACCTTTCACACTACCCTTTACAATATCCTTACAATACCCTTTTTTACAGTACTTCCTAATCCTTCACACAACACCACCCCTCATAAACCTCACACTACTTGTAAATTCTCCACTAATTAATTTTCGGTATTCCCCACATTTCGCATACGGCTAATTTACTAATTATATCACTATCAAATCCTAGATCACGAACAACCATCAAATAATTAGTCCCTACTTCGCTATACGCAATGACCAACCTTTCTTCACTCGACCCCAATGCCATGTCGTTCCACTCACGTCGGTCCACTGTCTTTTCCACCAAAGGCATGGTATCGTCCACGCAGCCTCTCGCCAACGCCGCAGGGGCCCAGATCCTCCAACTTGGGGGCAATTGCGTTGATGCTGCCATTGCAGTCTCTGCGGCATTGTGTGTCACGGAGCCTGCCTCCACTGGAATTGGGGGTGACTGCTTTGTTCTCTACTACGATAAGAGTGCCAAAAAAGTGCGTGGCTTGAATGGATCTGGCCGAGCCGCAAAAGCCGTTTCCGTCGAGGATATGCGTGAAATGCACGGAGACGTTGCTCGAATCCCCTTCACTTCACCACTAGCTGTCACTGTTCCCGGTGCAATTGCAGGATGGTACGATGCTTTTGAAGCATGGGGCTCTGGTAAAGTCTCATTTGAACAAATTCTCCAGCCAGCAGTGGAATTGGCAAAGGATGGGTTTCCTGTATCCAGAGTATCTGCAATGTTGTGGACGAACCTGAAAGGCAAATTGGAGTACCACGAAAAGGCGTCCAACCCCTTCCTTGATGCGTTTGCCGACGGAAAGGTCCACGAAGGGGCCCTTTCCTTCAACTCACTGGTCGCGGATGCACTTTCCTTAATTGGAAAGGAGGGGAAAAACGCCTTTTACGCGGGGCCAATTGCCGATGCCATCATCAAGACCACCAGTGCCAAATCACACAAGCTTTCCAAAGAGGACTTGGAGGAGCACCACTCGACGTTTGTCGAGCCAATCAGCTACAACTTTCAGGGGTATGATGTGTGGGAAATCCCACCAAATGGGCATGGGTTGGTGGCTCTTGTGGCTTTGGGGGTGATTCAGACTCTCCATGAGGAGGGGAAGATCGACTTGTACAAGTTAAAGAGAAATAGCGCAGAGTACTTGCACTTATTGGTGGAGGCATGTAAAATTGGATTCTACGATTCAGACGAGCATGTGGCAGATTTGGAGTTTTTAAAGAAACCAAAACAGGAGTTGAAGAAAGGGGCTGCTGAGGAAGAGAGTGCGTTTGAAAAATCGTCAGTTGCCGAGTTCTTGTCGCATGTACTTGGAAAGGAGCATCTCTCGAAAAAGGCAGCGCTTTACGACCCTACAAAGGTAATTGGAAGCGATGTGATCAAACACCCTGTTCCCGACCCCAAGTTTGCGTGCGACACTGTGTATCTTGCAGTGAGCGACTCTAATGGCGAGCTGTGCCTGTTCATCAACTCTGTGTACGAGAGCTTCGGAACCGGGATCGTTGTGCCCGAGTACGGGTTTGCGCTCCAGAACCGTGGGTCCAACTTCAACTTGACCCAGGGCGAGCCAAACTGTTTGGAGGGGGGAAAAAGACCGTATCACACCATCATTCCAGGAATGATAACCAAGGACGGGGAAATGGTTGCAAACTTTGGAAATATGGGTGGATTTGCCCAGCCCGTGTGCCATGTTCAGCACGTGCTCAACTTGGTGGTGTATGGACTCAATGCGCAGGAGCTGGTGGACTCCCCTCGTTTTGTTCTCAATACCGACGAAGAAAGCTCGGGAACAGACCGCGGCCGTGGTGGAAACGGTCCAGTGAGTACATCTGTGACTTTGGTGGACTTGGAGGAGGGCATTGAGGAGGACGTGGTTGAGAAATTACGCACTTTGGGACACAATGTCAGGCACATGAAGGGAGATGAAAGGAGTGTTTTTGGACGTGCGCAGATCATTACAAAGAGAAAGGAGGGCGATAGGTTTGTGTATGGGGGTGGTTCTGACCCAAGGGGAGATGGTGCGGCGATTGCTGTGAACATTTAAGAAGCAAACAATTTCGTTTCGCTCATTGTTTGCTTCTCTTGTTCTTGATTGTCAAGTTCTAGCTCTTAATCAAGTTCACCCAGCTTTTCAGCTTTTTGATCACACTATGGTCATTGCTTTATCAAGAGCAGGTGGTAATAGACATATTCGAGGATACATTCGTAGGTACATCAATAATCTACAAGGCTGCCTAAAGTCCGCTTTAAATTCTATATCATACTATCATCACTAATCGGCTCACTTGTCTATCGTCTCACTTGTCCTTGTCAGCTCTAAAGAACGGCCATTGCTCCCATTCACAATGGCTGCAAAAATAGGTTCACACACGACCCAGCAAGAAACAGGTGGGTGAGCCTTTCAAACGCAATCTTCTATCGAGTGTTTATGATGAGTATTTGTTCATGATGAAAAACAGTGAGAAACTGAAATTCAAACATCTCGTTTTTCGAGTATTTAAATTGTACGGTTTTACCTTTGCGTATTCCGTTGGTGCCGTTAATATTACATAAGCTCGTAAGTTTAATTCAGTCCAGTCAAACAAGGCGCATGTACAAGCAGAAGGTTGAATATAGTTCGAAGCTTGCAGCCTGTTCCGAATCAGCCTCCAATGAAACCTCCATCGAAACCTCCGTCAAATCCTCATCAAAACCTCATCAAAACTTCCCAAACGTCCCATCACTAGCTCCATATACCATCATTCTTTTTTTGGCCCCACAATTTGACCTTTAATGACATTCCCTCATGGGGTTAAGCAACAGGGATGGTGAATCTAAGGTAATTTCGGAAGGAGTAAATTGGCATGATCATCTCAACATACATGATTTAACAAATGATGGGCCTCTAGTATGTCAAGAAATGGTTTCTGCTGAGGGTCCCTCATAATGTGTACGACTATTGACTCTACGTCTCGACTTTGAACAATGCACTCTCGACCGAACAATTCTCTCTCGACCTTGCTCGCTCTCTTCTTTTTCCTCGAAAACCTTTGTCCTGCTTTGTCCTCGTCGTTATCCTCGAAGTCCCGAACCTGTCTTTAAATTTCACTCCGCTCGATTCAACAAACTTAGATGGCCTCATTCCAAGAAAAAAAAAGTGAAACCCACAGTGCATTTTCCCACGCACATTCTCCGAGATCCCTCCGCAGTTCACGCCAAAACCAAGCTACAATAGGGAGCGCCATCCCCACTACCCCGAGATGTTTATTTTGAGGTTATTTCGAGGTCTATTGTTTCCATTATTGTTTCCAGTTCCATTTTTTTTTGTCTGAAATTTCTTCTTTTCCAACAATTCGGAGTTTGTGGGGTACGTTACGTTCCTGCACAGGACATTCTTGCCCATCTCCGAGAGGGGGTGCCATCACAATAGACCACCTTTAGACCACCTACACCCTACAATTCCGCATTCTTCGGTGTCATGGAGAAATCCGAGGCAGTAGTATCCATAACAAGTAGTCAAGTGGTAATCTATAAGTGGTAATCCGTAAGTATTCACAAGTGGTAGGATCTGAAAAACTTTATTAGAGATGGTCCGTGATGTTTACGTCATGTAACAAATTCGTTCACCTTAACATACTAAGCTACCTCTAGTACTACTCTTCCTACTACTCTTCCTAGTACTACTCTACTACTCCTAGTACTACTATTATTACTTCTAGTACTACTAGTACTACTCTTCAGTACTTTCCCTCTGTCACAATTCGCTTTGTGGCTGAAAGTTTTTCACTTGCTCCACAGTATTTGCTCCACACAAGTACATCCTCCACAAGACCAACTTCAGCTCTCGCGGACCAATCTGTACTATCTCCGTTGGTGACTTCCTGCCATCCCTTATCCCTTTCGGACTGCCCCCACAAATTTACGAGCCGGAGTTTACACCACTTTTTCGTGAGGGTAACCACAAACAAAGTCCGGCACACGTGACCACTCCGCTTCCAAGAAAGTTTAGCGATGCCCCCACACCGGTGTTTGTGTAGTAATAAAGTGGGCGTATATAAGGGAGCAAATCCCAGTTTCTGGAGCTCAGCACGGCTACCAACCATGACAGCAGATTCCCCAGTATTACAAGACGTAGACGTTCAAGTCAGCAGAATTCACCACGACGATGAGTACATCACCTTCGGCAACGAGCGGTACTTAAAATCCGAGTTGATGCAGGCGTTTGGAGGTACCCTTACCGCTGGTTTGTCCCCCCCCTCCAAGTTTGAGTTTGGCAATCCCGCCCCACTTGGGCTCTCGGGGTTCGCCTTGACCACGTTTGTGCTCAGTCTCATCAATGTCGAAGCAAGAGGCGTTACCATTCCTAATGTGGTTGTTGGGTTGGCGTACTTTTATGGAGGACTCGCCCAAATGGTTGCTGGAATTATGGAAATCGCCCTTGGAAACTCGTTTGGTTCTGTTGCCCTCTGTTCGTACGGAGGTTTCTGGATGGGATACGCCGCCATTCTCACCCCCACCTTTGGTATTGCCGATGCCTTTGATGCCGCGGGCGAAGAAAAACTAATGCCCAAGGCCATTGGTTTGTACTTGATTGCATGGTTTATCTTTACGTTCTTCCTCATGGTGATGACGATGAAGTCGACCGTGGCGTTCTTTAGCATCTTCTTTTTCTTGACGTGGACCTTCTTGTTATTGGCATTAGGAGAGATCTGCGCAAGCACTGGGTGCAAAAAAGCGGGTGGTGTGCTTGGCTTGATAACGGCGTTTTGCGCGTGGTATAATGCGTACGCGGGTATAGCTAACCCTCAGAATAGTTACCTTCCGGTCAAGGTGGTTCTGTTGCCAGATTTACAGGATAAATACAGCAAAGAGGCCTAGGCGTTATTTATTAATGATGAACGATAGTTCAATAATATAAGATATGATCAGAAGATGTAAGAACGTACGAAGAACGTACGAAGAACGCAAACGAAAAACGTGAACGAAAAACCATGGTCATATGGTCATGTGAGGAGAGTCATGAGGTGGGAGGACTGTACATAATGAACACATGGTGAGTTAGACTATATTTAAAGATGTTATTTCTTACATCCCTTCTTTACTTCTTACCTTCCTACCACCATACTTCATCGCCTCTCTGACAGTTCACTTACCGTCCCTTGACATATTATTGTGGCTTATGACGTATTGTTGGGCTATTGTTCTAGCACCCCATAATCATGTGACCCTAGAGAGGTACCGGATGGAATTAAGGGGCGGATCCAGGAACGACATAGCACGAGCGAGGTGTGTGAGAAGTGACTGGTGACTAGACCGTGAGAAAGTGAGTAGTGGCAGTGACCACTGACAGTGAGAAAGTGAACAATGAGAGTGACCACTGACAGTGAGAAAGTGAACAATGAGAGTGACCACTGACAGTGAGAAAGTAACTGGTGACCAGTGACCAATTAGGATAGTGAAGGAATAAAACAACAGGAGACTCGACTATTGAAGCAGTCGTGATACTTTCTTGTCTTGCCAACCACCAAACTGCTGATTGTGGCTATGTAATATATTATGTAATCATATACATTCAACTACTCTGAATAGACAGTAACTCAACAGTAACTCAGTAACTCAACAGTAACTCAGTAACTCAACAGTAACTCAGTAACTAAAGTAGTACAAATGATATTTCACTACGGTAAGGTAGACGTTCCTTCATCTAACTGTTAACTACTCTTTACATCTTTAAATAAACAAGAGTAAAGAAATCCTTACATATGCACCCAAATTTCATTCCATCTCGATCGCTCCATCTCGACATTCTATGGTGATTGAAAAATATATTGAAATATGGGGCATGGAGGTCTATCGTCGACATGTCGAGAACGCGTGTTAAACTTGTAACCTTGTTCGCGTTATATAATCAATTACATAATTGGAAATACCCAAAACTACTTGGTATGCGCCTGCCGTTCGCGAGGCCTTACCCATTAGGCTTTGCGCTTCTAAACACGAACATTATACTTTTTCTAGTTATGCTTCAAAATGGAAATTTCAAGAAGGCGTGTGCAGGAGAGACGCGAACATGTTCAACCAGGCGGCCCAGGCGTAGTAGAAGTCATGTTAAGCAGTCAGCGTTAGCTGACTGCTTTGTCAACATCAGTAGTTAGTAGTCAGCATCACTAGTCACTAGTCAGTAGTTAGTAGTTAGAAGGGTAGTACCAGACAGCATCAAAATCTCCCATCACTTATCAGGATCTCTATCGAACATCTCTTCATCTCAAAGCATCTTTCTAAAAATACTCAGAGATTCTATCAGCAGACAAGTTTTTGGCGATTCAGGAGTCTGCAATACTGCGCATCCAAAAGAATGCATCAACTGCGCAGCCATGAGTGCAATTCACCCAAATCACCCACGGACTCCCTACCAACTGCATCGAAATGCCAAAATGCAGCACTCCTAGTCTGCAACGGAGAGCCTATCATCAATGCAGCGGCGAAATTCATAACTGCATTGGGGTGCCATCGGTGCAGCGAAGTGCCACGCTGCTGCAGATGAAAGCCTCATGCAATTGGGTGCCTGGAACTGTCCAGGATACCTTTTGAAGAAATGCAACCATACCCTATCATCGAATCACAGTTGTAATCAAAGGGTGTATGACGTCAAGATGGTAGGCCCATATTTTTTCACACTGAAACATCAGGTCATCTGAATCGGACTTCCTGGCCTTATCAGTGCCGATTCGGAACTGGACCAACATTTTTCACATCATGTGATTGACATTGCTCACTCCTCAATTCATTTCAACATTCAACATTTCAACTCACTCCTTCACCCCTACTCCCCTACTCCTCCCCTCTTATGTTCTCCTCATATTCTTCTCCTTATCTTCTTCTCCTCATCTGCTCCTCCCCTTGTCTGAACTTCCTCTACTCACAATTTTGCTGCGCTCAATTGTGCGCTCAATTGTTCGTTTTACTAATTTATTATGCTCATGGTGTCTACCCGTAGGCACGCTTGAACAATCGATGCTATATGAATATACCCCTCAACTTTGCGTACAAATCCTCGTTTGACTGCTCAAAGCTCACAATCTGCTTGATGAACCTGCTCAACTCCTTGGACAAGTTCAAGCGCGACAACCCCAAGTCGTCCGGGCATATCAACAACAAGTCCGGTTTCAAGTTCTTCAATGTGTGCACGTAGCCCTGCAAATTCGAGCACTTGATCAACTTGTAGTTTTCCCTCTTCACCAAGCGTGCATTCAACTCATTGTTCAAGTCGTCGTCGTCAATGTTTGGGGGAAGAATAAACACAACCTTTTCTGAATTCACGAGAATCTCATGGAGCGGGAGCAGCGAGTTCAAGATCAGCAGCGAAAGCGTCAATGCAATGTTTTTATCCGAGTACTTTTTGGAGATGGACGAGAAGGTCTCTTTGGACTCTTGGGACTCTTCGGACTCCTCTGCGGGCTCCACAAGTTTATTGTAGATGGAGTATGTGGTTGTCGCTACAGCAGTGATGATGACAGCAGCAAGCCATAACTTGGGGTTTCTCTTGGATTTCGACATACAGATCCAATGGTGTGGCAAAGGGTATATAAACCAAGACCAACTTTTTCAGTTGGGTTTTGGGCAGTGGGGAAGGTGCTTATGTAATCTCTGGGGTCCAACAAAAGTCCCCTCATCATGAACAGAATGTGAGCAGATGAATGTGGTGAGTTTGTGGTGAGTAGAATGTGGTTGAATGAGCAGATCTACATATTGCAATAAAAATCCACATTGACAATTGTCGTATGTGGAGTAGCAAGCATGATAATTATTAGACACTAGGATAAAACAGTGTCGTAAAACATTGCTAAAACAAGTCAAGAATGTAAATAATAAGGGGAGAGGATGGAGGAGAGGGTGAGGATGGATGATGGAGAATGATGAAGGATTAATAAGAACGACGAAGAATGAGGAGGAGAAGAACGACGAATAATGAGGAAGAAAAATGAGGAGATAAAGTTTGACTTTCATTACATAAGCAAAAATAGATGGATCGATACAACAATAGCCAGATGAACACGATCGAATCAGATGATTGAGATGATGAACGGTGAATAATGAAGGGTAAAACAAGACAAGATGAAAGTAAAAACGTGGTAAGAGAATGAATTTTCGATCTTATTTTTTCCACATGGATGACACTGGACACTCCATTAATTTTTCAAGACTTCTTTTTATTTTCACTCCAATTTTCACCTTCAAACTTTGCGAATTTCTGTAAAAATTTTTCCAATTTCTGAATTTTCTCGAAATAACGTGGAATTTCCAAATAAATTCTCATAAGTTCATAATTCCTCATAAATTGTTCATAAATGTTCACATATTCTTCATCAATTCTTCATCACTCTTCGTCATTCTTCATCATTCTTCCAAATTCGCAAATGCCTTCTCTCATGACCCTCGCTACGTCTCCCTTCTAGTTGCTTTGAATCTTTTAATAGCGTGATTAAACTTTACACGTTTTGCGGATTGTCCAAGCTCATGTCAAATAAACTTAACCTTATGGTTTCTGAGACACGCCTTTGAGTCAGAATGTGTAAGAAGTTTAATGAAAAGAAAAGGTGTTTGAGAATAGGTTAATTACTTGTGAGAATTAGGAAATGTAATAGAATGTCAAGTAGCAATCCTCAAGACCGGTGACCATAACCATCAACATAGCCTGATAGCATAACCACTTGACACACCATCTGCTCGATGAATGGTCAATGCTTTCTTATCGTCTTCCGGGGCGGCATCCCCATCCTTCTCCCCGGCCATTCTACCATCGCACCATTGCGGTAACTATTGGTACCACTCCATCGATAACCTTCTAACCATTGATAACCTTCTAACCATTGATAACCTTCTAACCACTGATAACCTTCTAACCATTGATAACCACTGATAACCATAGGGGTATTGCCATAAACGGCGGTATTATGCTCATGCTTCATATACTCTCCATTATACTTATTATCTTCTGAATTACCAATCCCATTATCCTACATTATCTTTACCCTCCATTATTATCTTGTCGTTTCCCATTATCTCACCATCCTCATTCTCTCTTGGCATCTCGTCTCCATCCTTCTTTTCCGATCTACAATAGCACCCGATCTCACCTCGTAGATCATCCTACATTGTTTCGCTCAATTTCCCGTTCTCTCCGACCGCTATCTCGCTTCTATCTCGCTTCTACTATCTCCGAGAATTTACCGCCAGCTATTGTACAATAGATGTAAAATAGCTGGTACCGGGGCCTATCGTATTGTCTCCATCACGCGAACCAAAAATATTACTGCCGAAGCTAACAATGGATTATATAATGATGGAGATTATTCTCCTTCGGGCCATTTTTGCTCAACTAAATGGAGGTGTGTTAGTCTCGCTGGTACTCCCGAAGTGTGTAATATGTATGGGGAAAAACAAGTGCAAATTTTCGCCTTTTAATCTTGAGGTCACGTGGCACCATGTCCGGGTAACTCACAACAGGGTCCGGGCGGACAATGCCATTGTCGAGGCTGGAGCGCTCATGGGCACCAAGAAACTGAAAAACTTCATCTTTTGGCTGTCTTCATAACCGTAACCTCCATTAACCTTCACCCATAACCTCTCCGGTTACATTCTCTCAAGAACTCATGCAAATTCCGATCATGGCAGATCGACACGGAATGGACAAAACTACGTGAACAATGGCATTTTGAAGGACAAATAGAAGGATGGAGACAAATGGAGAATAGGAAAAACACCACGACAAATAGGGTTAAATAGGAGTGGTGGGACAAATGGTGGGTGGGACAAATGAGGAAAGCATAAATGGGGACAAATGGGGATAAATAAAGAACATGGGCGGACTGCGATTTACTACAGCCTACATATGGGTACGACTTGTACCATGGAGTGTAGCATGCTGTTCCTATACGCCCGATGAACCCTGCGGAATGACGTGGATCATCTGGATCAATTGGACTTTTTGCCATTTCCTGATAATGCAAAGAGTGCACAAAGCCAAAAATAATACAGCAGC
This sequence comes from Kodamaea kakaduensis, assembly GCA_030558435.1. Classification (NCBI taxonomy): domain Eukaryota; kingdom Fungi; phylum Ascomycota; class Pichiomycetes; order Serinales; family Debaryomycetaceae; genus Kodamaea; species Kodamaea kakaduensis. Next base: position 64,402 of record JAJMSN010000043.1, read on the forward strand.
CTCTTTTCAGGGCAGTTGTTTGACTTTTGTGCATTGGCACTTTCCGGCATTGTTTTTTTTCTTGTTGGGGCACTGTACTACCTTAAATGAGCCTCGAAACTGTGCGACGCTGCCCCAATTTGATGTCAAGGCCAAACCCCATATCTTGACCCTTGTAGCATGCATAAAAAAAGATTCGGGACCAGTGTGGGTGCCACTGGGTCATATTATGCCCAAGCCCCGCAATGGGTGGTGATTTGAGGCACACTGTGGCCCTGAATCATAGGTTTGTGTTTATTTTTTTCCCTCCAACCGTGCCCAAACTGCTAAATTGAGCATGTTTCCTCTTTGGTGCTTGGTGGGTGCTATATACAGGCACAGCCTTATCAGTATAGCCTCTGCCAGTGTTACTACTTCCGCTTGTAGTAGAGTGTGCTTTTTAGTGGCTCGGAATTACCTTTGCTTTTCTTCGCTTTTCTCTTTGTACCTTAATGTCAGGCCACCTTGCTTTTGGTGCTCGGAAGCACATGAGTACAATCCCATGGGATCAGCAATTTGTCCCATTTGGCATGGCAGCAGGTGCGTACATTTATCCACACTCACCTCGCCACCTCAAACCGCACCTCTGTCCTTGCACCTGTTTCTTTTCGACTGAAAACGACCCTTTCTTTTACACTACTGGGGCATCAAGAAGCATCAACAAAAAAATGGGAGCTTCTAACGCGGGACAATTTTGAACCGCGTGGCTCTTTTGGCCTAACCTTGTCATTCATTCCCAAGTCACAAAACTTTATCGCCCAAACTCTGAAGCAATTTTTATTTTAACTTTATTTGGAGCATGACGGTCACCAAATTCAAAATGCAAAATCCCTCTGCCAAGGGTGGAGACATTTCCGCTGGGCCCATGGCTTCCCATCCATTGATCGACTCCATCCACCTGATTATTTTTTTGCGCATATTTTATTCGCTCTAACAATTTGTTCGAGGTGGTGTCACAAAAGAAAACGCCTCAACAGGCCGTGGGCGCCCATGACAGAGCAGACACATGGCACGCTGCTGATATGGTCGCGCGGAAATTTCAGGTCGGCTTGCCCTGGGGAGAGCAGACATTCAGGTATGTGCGTATTAAGCACAATATTTTCTGCGGCCACTTTTGTGGCCCATTATTTTTTTGCCAATTAAATGTAAATTTTCACTTCATAGTTTGGTATATATAGGCAATGGCTCCTTTCCACGAAATTCATAGGGAAAATTATTGCGGGCAGACCACGGTATAATTTTAATATATATCGCAATCTTGCCTTTAATTTGTCTTGAGACGTGCACACACCTCGCCAACCCATATTCATTCTTTATCAGGTTGTGATTGCAGTTTCTACAGACACAACCACAACACATCCGACTACTGTCAACCTTCATCATATCGACCGCCTAATATTTCATAGTATACTCGGTATACTCCAGTCATTCAACCCAGTCACTCTTTTAAACTGACCACACGGTCTCATTTCATTTCAACTAGTCCACGTCATACTAGTATTTAGCATACTAGTCCCAAACTAGCCTCAACTCATATAAGCTTCCACGTACCAAGTACACCAGCTTCCAGTACTTTTTAGTCAAAGTACCTGCACCAGACTGTCCAGTTCACACTCCAGTCTTTCATTCACATCCAGACAGTCCCAGACTAGTCCTTCACCAGATACCACCTGTATCCTGTTTCACATTTTCTGTTCTATTAATAGGACTTTACTGCATACATGAGCAATACGTTAGCGGATCTGCCCAACCTGTCCTTTGAGACCGAGGACACCATCAAAATGAACTCTTCGATCATTCTGTCCCCCGGTGTCAATGGTCCTGGCTTTGGCATGATTGATCAATACTACGACCACAACGCGCTGTTTGCTCCACCTCCCGCGATCCACACCGGGTCCACTCCCTCTTCATTCTCGCTGGGCCTGCCCCCTTCGAACAATGCCAACGCACCCTTCATCAACAACCAGCGCATCCAGGAGCCGTATTTCGCCAATGACTACAGCCTCCCCAACTCCCTGTACTATTCTATTTTCCTGAACAGCCAGGGCACTGCGCTGGTCAACTCGCTTCACAACGAGGGCAAGACCGAGTCCGACATTCTCAACAACACAGACCTCATGTACAACCTCCAGGAGTTTGAGTTGAACCCCTCCCTCGATCTGATTCCAGACAACATGTATGGAAGCGACACCTTGGGAGACTTTAGCTCGAACGACATGCACCAGTTCTCGCCTCTCTTTGCGCCAGGGCTTCCCAACTCCACTTCGGCGCATGAGCTCGGGCAATTCACAGACGTGTCCACTCCTGTACAGGGCCAGTACGCACCCATCACTGTTGATGAGTTCCGTCCCCCCCCGGTCATTTCGTTGAAGAATATGCCCTTCTCGAACTCGTCCCCGAACTTGGGCGTGCACAAAGTCACAAAAAAGCCCTCGCTCAGCCGTGTGTCCAGCGTTAAGAAGAACATCATGCACGCAAACCTCGACTCGCTTTCGCCTCCACAGCGTATTGGCAACAAGTACAAGGGCTTGGACGTGTATCTGCATTCCCCCAGCTCGAGGTCAGCCTCCAACGCGTCCTCGTACTCTAACGGGTCGCACGAGAGCCCCATGCCGGCATTGAACACCTTCCGCCACAACTCTGAGATTGCATACTCGCCCTACTACGACTCACCTCGTAGAAAGGCCAGTGCCGTTGCCGACGTCACCAAGACGAAGCAGCAGCAGCAGCTCCAGATCCAGCAGCAGCTCCAGCAACAGGTGCAGTTCCAGCAGCTTCAGCAGCACTCGCCGATGCGTCGCTTGAGCGACGACCAGTCGCACAAGCCCAAGAAGTACACCCGTCGTAGACTTTTACCAAGGTCCAAGAACGGGTGCTGGATCTGCCGTATCAAGCACCTCAAGTGTGATGAGAAACGTCCTGTGTGTTCGAGCTGCTCCAAGTTTGGCATTGAGTGCGACTACTCGCCAACCAAGCCAGACTATGTGGTGGACAAGGCATTGCGTAAGGAGAAGTTGTTGACCATTTCGCTTTTGCGCAAGCAAAAGCTGGCTACAAAGAAGACATCCATCAGACTGCTCAGGGATGATATTGAGCAGCCGAGGTTTCAAAACATTATGAGGGAGTAAGCGGAGGTAGAAGGCAGCCAATAATTATGGTCATTATCATAATTGATTATTGACTTTTGGTAATTAATCATTTATAACCATAATTGATTAATCATTTACAACCATAAACTAATAGTTTATGATTATAATTGACTAATCATTTGTCAATTGATCAATTACCATGAGTATGATCAGAATCACCACTATCAGTCCTAAGCAAGCAATGTTTAAGCACCTCGCTTAAATTTTCGCGTAACTGATTCGCTTAGGTGGAAAGTGCTCGATTGCGAAAAAAGCAAGCGCAAAAAAACGCAAAAGCACGGGAAAAAAATTGGTAGTTCCTACGGGCTACTACTGTGGTATTGGTATGCCTTTTGCTTGACAGAACCGGAGGTTCTGTCGTTCTGTTAGTAGAGCATCATTTTTGTCATCATCATTGATTGACTGCGAATCATCATTGTGAACATTTTCATTGCGATTTTTTTATTTGGAGATGTCGAGTTTCATGTGTCGTTGACACCTTCATTTCTTTCATTGTTTATCATACCTAAATTCATGAGAAGCGTCTTTATTACGTTTTTTATCATGCCGATCCGTTAGTCGATAAGGGACTTTGTTCAATCTGATAGACGGACCCCGGCGCGTCGCATTCTCATAGGAAGCATCAAGTGTATTCGTTTATCTGCATTTTTCATGTCATAGTGGAAGTCAGTCACCGCTATTAGTATAATTAGCGGTGCATATTGTTTTTTTGGAGGTCACGGTATAACCGGTGGCGTATATAATTGTGAACATAAGCCAATGTACAAATAAGTGATGGAAAGTAGACATGCAATGAGAAGCTTGCAATGAGCGAAGCGAATTGCAAGCGAGTCATGTTCATGAACGGAGCGAATTGAAAGTAGTTCATGTTATTCTGCTCATGTTCATGCTCATGTACTTCATGTTCCTAGCCTATTCCATATCTATTCGTTCCAGATCATGTTCCTGTACCTGACGTTTCGTCCCTGACGTTACTTTCCGTTCCTGTTCCATCCCTATTCGTACCTGATTACACTAAAATGTCAACAGGATGTACTCAAGCGACAGGCACGTAGGAGTCGTCGGGCGTGATGAGCTGCCTCGTCAACAATGGGACGCCTCAAAGCCTCGAACAATTTTTGTTGCAAAAAATTCCCATAATTCACATGGCGTTATTTCCAAATAGGATTGCAGTTTAAGAATTGCAGCAAGAATTGCACCATTGCAATGCTGGATTGTACTGGATTGTGCTGGATTGTGCTGGATTGTGCTGGATTGCTGAGTGGTGAATTGACGAGTGCAACGGAAATGTTTTTCCGTTGCAATTGCAAGGTGGTGGTTGAATAAGGAAGGTAAATGAGTAGTTGAGGTTGTAGATGAAAGTAGTTGAGATAGTTGGTAGATAAAAGTAGTTGCTGCAATTGATGAGTGGAATTAATTGAACAATGAATAATTTGTATGGTTGAAATATTCTGGATGACATTTTCTTCAATCTGTAGTGAACTGTCACTGATAGACAATCTATCTCATCTCATCTGTTATAATTCATATTCATATAATTCAGAAGTGTCTGAAATATCTATCTTGTATCATCCATATTCTATCTTCCATTATACCCTCTATCTTCTATCTTCTTCCATATCTATCCCTTCTCATTTTCCATCCTCACGCTCTTTGACTCTTATATATACTCCTGCAGAAAATATAAGCGTTAGGCGAGATCTTGGATTTGAATTAACCGACATTCTTAATCCTTTCAAAAGGAGCTTCGAACATTCTCCTTGTGGATTGTATCGTTTTGTCCTGCACACAATAGTGCACACTACATGCACTCGAGCGGACCCACAACGGCCAACCGCCTCTTCCGCAAAAGTGAGCTAGCAAGTGAAGTGTGAAGTAGTGGTGAAGTGGTGGTGAAGTAGTGGTGAAGTGGTGGTGAAGTAGTGAGTGGAATATAAGTAAATTTGTGAGTAATAGTGAGCAATAGTGAGCAGTGAACAGTGTGAATAGTGAGAGTGTGAATAGTGAGAGTGTGAATAGTGAGTGAAACAGTGTCCAAAAAGTGGTCTGGGTGCCATGAAAATAGCCGGGTACTTAACACCACCCACATAAGGGTCCTTGAAAGCTGGGCCAGAATGTGGTACAATCAACAGACGACTCATGTGTGACGTTGTAATGTCTAGACGGTAGATCGCGATCGTCAGATCGATGATCTAGACGTGCACGTGAAAACGAGAGCGAACGACCGAACTCGATGAGCGAAGCGAGTCGAGTGAGAGATTATAGAATAGAGAATTGTAACAGAACAAGAACAAGTAGTAGAACAAGTGGTAAAAGAAGTAAAAGAGTAGAAGTACCGAAAAGAAGTAAAAGCAGCCTAGACGATTTCAGAAAATTTTGCATCCATGGAACAATGCACATTAATTCCTGTTGCTACATTCCCCCTATTTTCCGTTGTATCTTCGCTGCCTCTTCGTCTTCTTCGTCTTCTTTGTATTTCTTTGTCTTTCTTCGTCTCCCTTCATCTTTGTTTGATGTTCTTGCTCTTTTCTAATTGTACTGTCTACACTCTAGTGTACTTACATCCATTAAAATTACTTTCTACTACTACTTTCTACTCTACTTTACTTTACTCTACTCTACTCTACTCTACTCTACTCTACTTTCATACTTTCATATCTTCATACTTTCATACTTTCATACTTTCATACATTCTACTACGTTATCTACCTTCCTCTTCCCTCCTGTCAACGTTACCATCGTTCGTTGTGAAGTATTTTTTGCCCTGTTATCGCTCCATGACTTTCATGCAACGAACGGTGTGACAAAATGTCATTTCCAAAAGATAGCCAGCCTCTGGCCAGAATCAGACGGTTCACGTACCCACCTTGTTTTATGTTTCTGTTGCCATTGACCTCTTGAGACGTCTGTTTCTGTATTCTATTTTCGACTGTTTTGGTATTGTGACAATTACCTCATTTGTATTTTCACCTTTTTTGGCCCTGTTTCTGCATTTTCGGTTCCTACTTTAGTTCCACGGCATCAGAGGGAGGGTAGGGTAGAGGTAGAGAGTAGATAATAGAGGATAGAGAGTAGAGTAGAGAATAGAAAGGAGGGCAGGTTAGAGAGTAGAGGAAATAGAAAGAGTAGAGAAAATAGAAAGAATAGAGAATATAGAAAATAGAAAGAGAATATACAAAGAAACAGAGAATGGGAATACAAAGACAGAGAATACAGAATAGGAGTGAACTGAGACAGAAACAATACAGTGGAGCAAATGAAGAAAAATGAAGCAACAATGAACAATGAAAACTCAAAAACGTCTTTTTTCGCCTCACCTTTGATTACTCGCCTCATTACATTGTAGAATGTGCACCCCGCCTCTTTTGCCTTACGTTTGAGTCGCTAACGTGAACGTAGCGCAACGCTTAGCCGCCATTTCTGGTCTCGCCGCTGTTTCTGGCCTCGTGTGGACTTGCAACCTTGGCCCTGCTTTTCGCCTATTTACAAAACTAGCAAAAGAGTTTCCTATTTGGTGGTGGTAGTGTGTAGTAGTGTGATGTGGTAGTGAGGTGGTGTGGTAGTGTAGTGTGTAGTATTTTTCAATTGCAATTGAATTGCGTTGAATGACAATTGAACTGAACTGATCTGAATACAATCAACTGAATACAATTGAAAACAATCGAATACAATCGAATACAATCGACAATCAACTGATTCAATGTCCAAAATAGAATAAACACAATCGATCGACAATTGACAAATTCCGATAATAATCAACACAATGCAATTACAATACAATTGAGATCTTGGCTTTTGTGTTCTAATTAGATGTGGCCTGTTAAGGGTGAGATCGAAAACACCCACGTTCACACATCCTAATTATTCGTATCTCCTTATCTACTGTAATCCTTATCCTACTTTATCTTTTACTTTATCATATCTATCTTTCTTTATCTCTTACTTTATCCTACTTTCTATCTTGCTTTATCCTCACTTTTTCCACACTTTTTCCACTTTTCTCACTTTTCTCACTTTTCTCAATTTTCTCACTTTTCCACTTTTCCCTCACTTTTTCTACTTGTTTTCTTTACTACCACTTCATTATTCTCTGACTCTCTTCACCTCCACCGTGAAACGTCCCAAACGCCCATCTGCACTCGCTTCGCGTGCCCATAACCGAAAAAATACGAGACAGTACAAAACGAGAACAATAGGATCGGAAAAGCAAATGCAGGTGACTTCAGGTGGCTTATAATCAGTTCACTTGATCAGTTCACTTTGCTGATCAGTGATAGTTAGTTAGTCGATAAGCCAATAAGACAACAAGTTTCATGTGTCGATCAATTGTTGATCACTGTTGACCAATTGATTGATGTAGAGTAAGCTGGCTCCATGTACAACTGCACATACAATTATTTATGCTTCATACATTTCATAATAAGGGTGTTGGGGGTTAGTCAGTTACGATAGGCATTCCTATGGGTGTACCATGCTAATGGCAATACTTTTTGCACTGATTTCATTTGCATCAATTGACCATTGACCATTGACCACTTACCAGTACCATTACCATTGACCAACTGACCATTACCATTAACCCTTCCCAACGTTCGATCAACCGTTGTGATTGTTCATTCATGGCTTGATTGTGTTCGCAAGGCTTCGCTGGTTTTACTACTGCGTTCCATGCCCCCAGCAGATTATTCACCCTGAGATCGCTAAAACGCACGCTGCTCCTTTTGCGTACCGGGCCCTGAACACAGAAATGCCGTGCTTTGTGAGAGCAAAGAATAAACACAACTCACAACTGATCCTCCCCAACTGAACTTTTTGAATAGAATTAGAATGATTGACTAGAATAGTATGAACCATTGATGGTGGCTCGGAAAAATGATCAAATCTCGGATAAACATTTATCGTCACTGAAGAATATGGATTAAAGTGGGTGTGAGCGATGCATGCGAAGTGGATGCGAGAATATGCTCGCTAAAAATAAGCAGATCTTAGCAGATCAACGTTCCGTGAGGAGCCGAAGGAAGATAGAAAATACGAGATTGAGCTACGAGATGAAGGTGATATGAAGGTAGATACGTAGATAAATGAAGATAGGCTGAAGAAATATGAACTTATGAAGATGTGAAGATAGAAGATGAATATATGAATATATATGAATATATGAAGATATGTTAGATTGAGGGTATATGAGAATGAAGACATGAGAAAGAAGACATGAGAATGAAGACATGAAAAAATACTATCTCAACTTTTAGCATTGAGCACTATTCCTATTAGTACTACTACTAGTGCTGATTAATTCTTGCTGATTAATTATGCCTGATTACTTTTCAATGGCCTCGGATTTCTTGTTCTAGACCCGAGTCATGCATATCGAATAACAATTACTTAGCCTATGCAATGATGTATTCTAAGTATTTAAATCTAGCGAGTGGCTCCTTTGCAGAAATATGTGGGGTGTGGCCACTGAAGCAAGAACCAAGAAAATTGACTGCAAATAGACTAGCAAACACACTAGTCGATATGCACTCAGTTGATTTTTTTACGTTTCCTTGTGGCCTAAAATATGGTTCTAAAGGTTTAAAGAGGTTTAAAGGAGGCGTTCTAAAATATGGGAAGGTTTCCAAAGTAGGGTTTGGAGGGAGGGTTTGGAGGGAGGGTTTGGAGGGAGGGTTTCTGAATGAGGGAAGGTTTTCTATTGTTGTTCCCCACTCATTCATCCAAAGCAGTTTTTGTCTTCCTTATTCTTCATTCTTCCCCATTCATCTAATTCCTCCTCATTCTTCCTCATTCTTCCACATTCATCCTAGTCCTCCTGATTCTTCTGATTCTTCCTCATTCTTCTTATTCCTTACCCTTCTTATCCTTCTTATTCCTTATCCTTCTTATTCCTCTTATTCTTCTTATTCCTCTTATTCCTGTTACCCTCTACTCCCACTCACTAACAGCCAATCTCTTTCTCACGACAATTTCGTTTTCTCCATCCACCACCACACTCGTATCGCCATCCTCCAAGTCCTCAACCATGTCAGAGTACTCTACCATCGAGACATAGTCTCCATCAAACCCAATCCACGGCCCATTCAATGGGTCCACCAAGTACGGGTACGTGTAATCGGAACTCTGCTCGCGCTCCTCGTCAATCGTCAGTGTTCGTCTCTGACGAAGAAGCGGCTGGTTTTCATCCACTGCACTCTCGTCCACGTGTCGTCTTCTTCTCACGCCCTCGGTTTCATTGTCCAGACGGTCGTCCTCCAGCCGGTCATCCTCCAGCCGGTCATCTTCCAGACGGTCATCCTCCAGACGATCATCATCAAACTCCTTGTCAAAGTTATCTGGGCTCTGTATCGCTCTCAACGCAATGAACGTACTCAATGGGAGGTAATACCGCTCAAAGTTCCACTGCACTATCGCAGTCACCAACAACAATGGAGAACACAACGCCGCAAGGAGAATCGCGCCCTCCAACGCAAGGGTCCCACACATGAACAACTGGAAAATCACCAACCCCAACATCACCCTGCGGAAAATCATGGGCCACACCTTACCCGTAGAGTGCGGTGGGTGCACAAAGTTGTACACGAGCTGGTACTTGTACACGAATGCACCGAGAATGAAGTATGCGAGGCCACTAGCCACGATTTTCGTCGACACCACCAGGTAGATGAGGATGATCATAAAGATGAGGAGATGCTGGGGCAAGTAGATGCCAAAGTCAAACACCTGCGGGGTGTAGTAGTAGGCGCGGTAGTCGCGAGGGGTCCTGAGGAAGATGGACTTGAGCAAAAAGAGTTTGCCGAGGATATTGAGGATCAAAAAGTCCGAGATCTGCAAGAGTCTAACGGGAAACATGGCGAGTCCCTGGAGGAGAATGAGGTCTGCGTAAAATAATGACAATTTCTTGAGTGAACGGGCCAATTGGTACGCAATCTTGGTGGTGTCGCTGATATACAGCATGTAGTCCCATATGGTACCTGTCACCACAAACACCAAGAACAAGTTGAAGAAGACAAAGAAGAAGTTCTTTGAGAGGGTCGAGAGCTCAATGTCGCTGTTCAGCGAGTAGCCTTGGTGCTTGGAGAGGTAGCGATAAAAGTAGGGCAACAGGATATTGATGAGCGAAAAGAGCAACGGAGGCAAGATACCCGTCACAAAGGTGGTCAACCACTTGGAGCGTGAAATGAGCGCCCCCAATGCGGGCCATACCTTGGAAATGGTCTTGAGGTCCAAAAGCGTAGTCAAGGGAGTAACAAGGAATATAATGAAGGCATAACTGAGGACAATCATGAGGGTCACGGTGTAGGACTGGAACAATTTCTCATAGGCCGAGAGCTTGAAACTGTCCCATTTGATGTCCTTGGGAGCAGGAGCAAGGCTCACGAGGAGCTTGTACACTCTTGGATCAAGTACTGTTTGAGCTGCCATTTGCGCCAGCGCAACCGAGTCCATGGTGATGAAGGCAGAGGCCACCTGTTTGAACTCCGGGTTGGCTTCCACATCCACAGTAGAGGTTTTGGGGTCAAACTTACCTTGGAGAGACCGGATCCGTGAGTCGAGGTCCTGGAGTGAAACACGAAGGTGCTCCAACGTGGCGCGTTCTTCTGACCCACTCTCAAATCTTTCATTTCCCCTTCCTCCCACTTCTCTTTGTACTCCCCCTTCTCTCTGGGACAATTGCTCACCCAACTCACCCACCTGATCATCCCCCTCCTTTGGAAGAACTCTTGGAGGTCTTTGTTGGTTATAAATATCAATCTCCAAAGGCCAAGACTTTGCGTAAGCCAACTCCAACCTTTTGATAAGTCTCGCACGCTGCTTAAAGAGATTTTCAAGCGGGGTCCAGTCGTAGATCAACTTGACATCCTCCACTGTTCCAATACCCAAGTCCTGGATAAAGTCGCGGAGGACCTGTGGATTATTTTTGCGCAACAACTTGCGGGGGATCCCATCGAGACGGATGGTGCGGTCGGTGATGGAGTTCTGCAGGGCAAGGTACTTTTGGCGGGTCTTGAGCACATCGTTTGTGAATGTGTAGAGGTTGATGTACACGATGACGGAAAAGATGTATGTGAAGAGAGGATAGACCCAGAGGAACGGGGGGAAGTTGCGGTCAAAGTTTGGTGAGGTGCCGAGAAGGCCCACATTCAGTATATCCACATTCAGAATGAATGTGGTTATTCCAGTCATAAATGTGGTTATTCCAGTTATTCCAGTCGTATCCAATGTACCAGTCGTATTCAATGTACCAGTCATTCCACTCATGTATGTACCAGTCATTCCAGTATCTGTAATACCTACCCTCTTTTCCTGCCACACCAAATCATCCTTGTCGTAGTTTCCCGTAAAGTAGTATCTCACTGGACTGAGTATGCACACCGCCAACACCGTCAACTGGAGAAAGATCTTGATGCCCATTTTGAAGAATGCAAGAAAGACATAGGCATCAAGACCCAGGCTCCGCAACACTTCCTGGTCCGAGAGCCTGTGTATCACTGAGATCCAGCCAAAGTATTTTCGGGGGAGCGGTTCGAGATGGTGGTTGCGTCTGAGGGTGCGCACCGCGTAGATATGGGGCCATCGGTAGCGTAGCACACAGAACAAAAAGAGGGAAAAGAGGCCCGTTATGGAACAGATGATGAGTTGTGTGGTGAAGACGCGAGTCTGACCGCGAATCGCGATGGGGTCATTGGGGTCCATAGAAAAGGAGATCTAGTGGATGGATACTAAATAGTAGATGGAGAACTAGTAGATGGTATATATAACTAGTAGGAGGTACTACTAGATGGTAGATAGTAGGAGGTACTATTAGATGGTAGATAGTAGGAGGTACCAGTGATGGTAGATATAAACTAGTAGGTAGTACTAGAAGATATACTGTGGTGGATATAAACTACTAGTAGTATCTTGACAATAGGTGAGACGCGTAATATAACACCTAGTCTGCTATAGATGCTAATCAGTTGACCAAGGACGTGTTTGGTTGAAATCTGGTGATTCTAGTGAATGATTAGCAATAACGTGTTAGGGTGATCAGGTAGCGGGTATTAGTGGTAGCGGGTATTGGAATAGTATTAGTGGTGTACCTGTTATATTAGTGGTGTAGCTGTTATATTAGTGGTAGTTAATTGTTATACTAGTAATAGTTATTTGTTGTATTAGTGATAATAGAAGTGGTAATAGTTTTCTTCACTGTTAATACTATTATTGGTATTGTTAGTTGGGTAGGGCGCGTGATCTGGATAAATGTTTTCAAATATTGTGTTATCGTATTCGTTTAAAGGATCATTACAATGAAAAAGGAAATAAATAAACGATGAATTAGGAAGGTGGGAGATGAAGGGAGAAGGTGAGGGAGGGAGGATGAAGGGTGATATGGATGAGGGATGATAGATGAGGGATGATAGATGAGGGATGAAGTATGAAAGATGAATAAAAAATGAATGAAAGATGAAATGAAGGTGAAGATGAAGATGAAAGAGGAAGAGTATCCGAGAAAGACTGACAATGGTACATGATACATAATGAGCACTCGAAACATTGGCAGTATTGGAACATGTGAAGTCTCAGCACATCCGAGACATTCTTGAACTGTCTGAAATTTCAGTGTACTGCACATAGAGATCAGAGATTAGATTGAGAGATTAAGAGACAGAGATTAAGAGACAGAGATTAAGAGACAGAGATTAAGAGACAGGGCACTAATGGAATGAGAAAGGGAATGAAGAAGAAACAGAATGAGAAGAAAGAGAAGGAAAGAGAAAGAAAGAGAAGTAAAAAGAAAGAGAGAAGTAAAAAGGAAAGAGAACTCCGATCTGTTTCAGTACTCGGTTGCGATCTTTTTTCTCGATCGCCAAACGAAGATCATCGCAGATATTCATAGTCTAAAACAGATGGTACCAAAAGAACAAGTGTGGATAAAAAGTTCAGTTGCAGATTCTTAAAGTTGCAGATTCTCAGTCATTTTTCATAATCTCCTTATATTTCCTGATCTTTCTTATTCCCTCATCTTTCTTCAACCTTCTCCTCATCTTCTAATAATTCTGATCTTCCTCTTCCTCTTCTTCTTCCTCTTCCTCTTCTTCTTCCTCCTCCTCCTCCTTCTTACTCTTCTCCCTTCACCATTCTGTGAGAATAAACGATTTATTTAATCTAATGACAGAGAAAAATGGTAGATTAAATAGACTGAAAGACTGTAGATCGATAACTTAGACGACTTAGATTGATAATTATAGAGCGATCATAGACTGATAACTCGTAGAGTGATAACTTGTAGATATAGATAGATAGAGATAGACAGAGATAGATAAAGCTAGAGATAGAGACTGAACAAGATTATTTCTTTGAAAACTTACTACTTATTGTTCGACGTTATCTTTTTTCATTTCAGTGATGGACTTCTACGTCGTAATACACACCGCCACAACGTGCGATGAATCCACCGTCTACGTCCCCCGAGACTCCACGGAGCTCATCACACTCTCATGGGCCCTAGTCCCTGCCAAAACGCTCATTCCATCCGAAACAACCACCGTGCTCATCCGTCCGGTCAACACGCCCATCACTCCCCACTGCAAACAGGTGCACGGTATATCGTGGGAGCAAGTTCGCGGCGCCGGCAGTTTCCGTGAAGCTATCCAGGCGCTCGACGATGTGATTCAGCGGGAAATATTGTCCAAGAAGAAGGACTTTTCGTTTGCCACGTTCGATGCGTCGAAATTGAGAGTCCAGATTCCCCGTGAGGCTCGCGATAAACAGGTGCCGCTCCCCGCATACCTCCAGCACCCGCGTGTTTTCGAGTTGTACACTGAGTTTGCAAACTGTGGGGGAAGTGCCCTGTCGATTGGTGATATAGCATCGGCATTGGGTGTGAAGGTTAGAAGGAACAAGAAGAGTGAGAGTGAGAGGAGGGAAAATGAGAGGAGGGAGAAGGAAAAGAATGATAAGAGTGAAAAGAATGAGAAGAAAGAGGAGAAGGAAAAGAATGAGAAGAAAGAGGACAAGAGGGAAGACGACGAAGTGGAAGACCTCTCACGTTTTGACTGTGCACTTTACTCTGAGATTCTTTGCACGATTGCCAAAAAACCCATTGAGGAAAACCCTCTGGTGCTCACCAGACCCTATGACTCTGCTCAGGATGCGCGTCAGTTTGTTGCTGAACGCAGCAAGATCTTGTACCTTGCCAACCTTCTGGTTGACACCACTCAGCCCGAGCTCGAGCTGTGGTTTGCACAGAGCGGAGGCCGCCCTGCTGCGTTCTGGATGCTCAGCAGTCCGGAACCAAAGAAGGGCAACTCTGGGTTTGCGATTTTCGCGTCCCACGAAGATGCCGCAGAGGCACTCGCCATGAATGGGAGATCCCTCAATGATCGCGCAGTGGAAGTACAACCGTCGTCTGCGCGGGTCTTGGATCTCGCAACAGACTTGTTGGTGTCGTTCCCGTCGTTGCGCAACCGGCCAAGACCAGGTGACTGGACGTGTCCGCTGTGTGGATTCTCCAACTTCCAGCGTAGAACACACTGTTTCCGGTGCCTGTTCCCTGCGCTGAGCGCGGTGGCCATCCAGGAGTCGATGTATCTGGGTCGCGGCAAGAACTACGACCAGAACTCGTACTACTACAACCAGGGCCAGCGGTTTGGCAACAGTGTACCGTTCCGTGCAGGTGACTGGAAGTGTGATTTGTGCATGTACCACAACTTTGCAAAGAACTTGGCGTGTTTGAAGTGTGCGGCCGCCAAACCAACTGCCGTGGGCGGCGGCATGTCTGTGAACCTGACTGCGGCGGCGATTGCGGCTGCCACGGCGAGCGGGCAGCCGTTGAACTTGGGCAACTCGTTCATGGGGTTGCAGCAGCCACAGCCAATGCACGTGGGACAGTACCGCAACGACTCGACGAGCAGCAGCAGCAGCAGTACGCCCAGAGAAAAGGGGTACTATAATGGGTTTAGGAGTGGGAGTGTGACACCGAACTACAAGAATGGATGGTACTATAAGGATGACGTGAAGGGGTTGGGGAGTCAGATGGGGCAGATGAAGCTTGATTAGTACCCACAACTGAGCGAAGCGAAGTTGTAAAACTCATAACTGAGCGAAGCGAATTTGTGAGTGCGAAGTGATAAGTTGGAGAGTTGGAAGTTGGAAGTTATAGTTGGAGTTGATATTCTGTTTGGCTGGCTATCACGTGATTAGATGGCTGAACAGAGAAGATAAGAAAGAAGAAAGAGAAAGAGAGAGGAATGACTAATGGGGTAATGGATTCGTTGATTGATTCTTTGTGTTGACTTGTGATAGATAAAGTGCTGTGTTAATAGGGAATGGAAGATATGGTAAGGGTAGGATAGGAATAGATGAAAATGGAGAGGACAAGAACGAGCAACAATGAGCGAAGCGAATTGTTGTGAGAAGTAGGGGATAAGTAGACAACAATGAGCGGAACGAATTGTTGGAACTATAATAGGAGGAAGAGTAGGACAGGAGAAAAAGTAAAAGTAGGAGGAAGAGTACAGGTATTTGAGAGGTTATAAGAGAGAACATTAGGGATTGAAAAACCACTCTTTGACCAGTCGAAGTACAGCTCCACTGTACTCTATTTTAGTCAACTCTCAACTCTGATCACAGTTCATGAACAGTAGCATTTTTCATCGACAATTTGGACGTTCAGAACATTAGAACATCAGAACATTAGAACATCAGAACATCAGAACATTGAACAAGAACATCAGAACATTCAAACAATTTCAAACAATTCATAACAACAACTAGTAATAGTGGACATTTCAAGATTACAAATGAGCAGAATAGCAAGAGACCCAAAAATTAAATTGTAGACTATCAAGACCTGCTAGGAATTTTACGTACTAGGAACACAGCTCATGAGTTACTTTAGTACAAATGTGGGCGAAGCGAGTGTGAGTGTATGTGAGTGTGTGCTCCTGCTAACAAGCTACTTATAAAGGCAGGAATAGTCTTCTATGCAGTATAAAAACTAAGTTCCTACCTAGACCTTAAAAGTGCAACAGGTTCGCCAGTGCCATTACTGTTGAAAGAGTTTGAACTAACTAATGAAGTGTGAATTGATTTAAATTGTGATCATGTATCAACAATTGAGAATAGTGGAGCTCTTCCAAAACTACTATATTCAGGACAGAAACGGCTGCGAAAAATTATTTTTGGAACAGTACAGGTGTAAGTAGCAGTTGGAGTATTCGTAGAAATGAAATCTGAGGTCAAGTTGAAGTGAACTCTGAAGAACTATGGAGTAAAGTGGTTTTCTTTGTAGTTTTTCTTTTTATTATGGTAAAGTCAGTGCTCTCACAATCTCGCTTCGCCCGATTGTGAAAAATACGCGAAATTTGTTTGTTTTTCAACACGTCATGAACAAGTACTCTGTTATCCTCCCCACCTACAACGAGCGCCGGAACTTGCCTATTCTCGTCTACCTCCTTGCCAAGACCTTCAAGGAGCACTCTCTCGACTGGGAGGTCGTGATTGTGGACGATGCGTCCCCCGACGGCACACAGGAGATTGCACGCAAGTTGATTGACACCTTTGGCAAGGACCACGTCCAATTGCGTCCCAGAGCCGGCAAGTTGGGTCTTGGAACCGCCTACGTCCACGGACTCCAGTTTGTCACCGGAAACTTTGTCATCATCATGGATGCTGACTTTTCGCACCACCCAGAGGCCATCCCCGAGTTCATTGCCAAGCAGAAGGAGGGCAACTACGACATTGTTACTGGAACCCGTTACGCTGGCGACGGGGGTGTGTTTGGCTGGGACCTCAAGCGTAAGTTGGTGTCGCGTGGAGCCAACTTTTTGGCTGCCACTGTGTTGCGTCCCAACGTGTCTGACTTGACTGGTTCGTTCCGTTTGTACAAGAAGGAGGTGTTGGCTAAGATCATCGAGGTGACCCAGTCCAAGGGATACGTTTTTCAGATGGAGATGATGGTGAGAGCCCGTTCGTTGGGATTCACTGTTGGAGAGGTGCCAATTTCGTTTGTTGATAGATTGTACGGTGAGAGTAAGTTGGGAGGTGATGAGATTGTGGGGTATTTGAAGGGTGTTTGGACGTTGTTTACAAGTGTTTAACTCATGTGAACTCATGTGAGCGAAGCGAATATGAGTTTCACATGAGTTGAACACTCTCACATGAGGAAGCTTCATGAACTCATGAATGAGTATCATATGAGCACTGAACACCCATGGGAACCTCGTATGAATAATGGTCCAGGAATGGTAGTACTGAGTAGTACCTGGATATCCTGGATAGGAGCATAATAGCGATATCACTCTTGGAGTTGAGAATAAACGTGAATCATTGTGAGTAATGTGTGCGAATGTGGGCGAAGCGTATGAGTAGAAATGATAGTATAGTGTAGGGAACTATGAACCTTGATTAGCGGAGAATAACAGGCAATGCGAATGAGGAGAGCTGAGGGAACAACAAAAGAACTTCCGGTCAATTGAAAAATTTGGAGTGTATTAGTCGGCAACTAGACTCTTACCTACATAAATTGGATCTTTAAATCCAAGTGGAGTTTGGTGGTATTGGCGGTATTTGGTGGATTTGATGTTTGATACTTGATATTTGGTGTTTGGTTTTAGTATTTGGTATTTAGTATTTGGTATTTGGTATTTGGTTCTAGTTTTTGACATTTAGTGTAGTATTTCATAATTGATATTTGGTTTAGTATTGGCATTAGTATTGGTATTGGTATTGGTATTTGGATTAGACTAGCACAATTTCGCGCAGCGAAATTGTGAATATTAGATTGTACAATTTCGCTGCGCTCAATTGTACTGACTTGTTGATATGTCCCGCGACACCCACCTCCGAAACATTCTCGGCGACTCCACCTACTCCAAACTCCGCAGCACTACCGTCCTCATGGTAGGCGCCGGCGGCATTGGCTGTGAGCTTCTCAAAAACCTCCTTCTCACCGGCTACGGTGAGATCCACATAGTGGACCTCGACACAGTCACGCTTTCCAACCTCAACCGCCAGTTTCTCTTCCGCAAACACGACATCAACGCCTCCAAAGCCCTCACAGTTGCTCGTGCCGTCGAACTGTTCAACTACTTTGGCACCAAATTGGTCCCCCATCACGGCAACATCATGGACACCACCCAGTTCCCCAGCGAATGGTGGTCGCAATTCAGCTTTGTATTCAACGCCCTCGACAACATCGAGGCCAGGCGCTACGTCAACAAAATGTGCCTATTTCTAAAGACTCCCTTGATGGAGTCTGGAACCACTGGCTTCGATGGCCAGATCCAGCCCATTTACCCATACTACACCGAATGTTTCGATTGTCGCTCCAAGGAAACCCCCAAAACGTACCCTGTGTGCACCATCAGGTCCACACCCTCGCAGCCCGTACACTGTATCACGTGGGCCAAAGAGTTTCTCTTCAAGCAGTTGTTTGACGACGGCAGTGGTGGCCTCAATGACGCTGCTGCGATTGCCAGCGAGACCGGCGACGATAAGGAGATTGAAAACATGAACCGGGAGTTTAACGAGTTGCTTGATTTGCGCAGCATGGCATCTCATAGCGACAAGTTTGTGGACGAGTTGCTCGAGCGGATCTACCACACCGACATCGAGAGACTTCTCCGTATCGACTCGTTATGGCGTACACGTGCAAAGCCACGGCCATTGGACTATAAATCGTTACAGGAGGAGGTGAGTGCGATCTCAGAAGACACTCTTTTTGCGGATGAAACGAGGGTATGGACCACTGCTGAAAATGTGGCTGTGCTCCATGTATCGTCGAAAGTTCTTCAAAAACGACTTGGTCTGGGCGAGTCCCCAATTCCCTTTGATAAAGACGATGAGGATACGCTCAACTTTGTGAGTGCGGCATCGAATCTCAGGTCCATGGTGTTTGGCATACCCACCAAGAGCAAGTTTGACATCAAGCAGATTGCAGGAAACATCATTCCTGCCATTGCCACAACCAACGCGATAGTGAGCGGGTTCTCGTGTATTTATGGAACGCGGTACTTTGGGTACGATATCAAGGGCGCTGACTTTTCAGCTCCCGCGAGAGATGCTGCCACCACATTCATTAGCATAAAGCCAAACAAGTACGTGACACTGGCGAATTTGATTGCGCCAAATGAAAAGTGTCCTAGCTCGTCGTTAGTGGCGCGTGGAGTGCTCACTCTTGGTAAGGAGCCACGGACACTTGGGTGGCTCATCGATGCGGTGGCTTCCAAGTACGGGTACGATGCGGAGGCTGTATCTGTGATCACGGGTAATTCCAAGTTGGTGTACGATCCTGATTTCGACGATAACTGGGGGAAGTTGTTGGTGAATCTCCCGGGGTTTACGAAGGGGAGTGTGGTGCTTATTCAGGACGAGGACGACGAGTTGGAGAGCTTGGAGTTGTTGGTGAATGAGGGGGAGGAGAGTCTTCCAGAGATGAATTTGAGGAAGAAGAGGAGGGAGAAGGTGGAGAAGGAGAGGGTGGAGGATGATAATATTGAGGATAGTATAGTGTTGGTGGAGAGTGAGGAGCCTGCGGTGAAGAGGCGGCGGGTTGAGGAGGTACTCGAAGTTTGAGCATGAGCGAAGCGAATGCTCAAACGAGAAGAATTGAGAGCAATGAGCGAAGCGAATGTTCAAACGAGAAGAATTGAGAGCAATGAGCGAAGCGAATTGCTCGAATGAGCACATTAGAGATATGTGAACATGAGGAGAACAATTGAGAGCAATGAGCGGAGCGAATTGCTCGAACTAAGGAAAAGAATTGAGACATGAACAATGAGCGAAGCAAATTGCTCGAATTAGGAATTGAGACTTGAGAGCAATGGCAAAGCGAATGCTGAACTAAGGAGAATAAGGAACAATTAAAGCAATTCGCTTCGCTCATTGCTCGAACTAAGGGATCAAACTCATGAAATGAATAGATGAAAACAAGCTCATTGCTCAAACTAAAGAGAATAAGGAATCATGAAAGTAATGAGCGAAGTGTATTGCTGTGCAAGAGAACAATGCATTGCACGTGAAGAGAATAGATGAAAACAATTTGCTGCAAACTCGCTTATAAGAGCAGAAACAACCTGCTCAATCAATAACAACAATTTCGCTTCGCTCAATTGTTGTGTGCTAACAGAGCTGCTATAGATTATGAAATGTATTATTGGATAGACAAAAAAGGAGTGTATATAAGTAACACAGAATAGTGAATATGAATTGACGTGAACTCTGCTATTGGATTTATTGCCAATGCACAATTCTCTATTCTGCAGATGAAATCATCGGCAAGTAACTCTGCACTAGTGAAGTAAGTAGGAACATTAGGGAATTGTAAAGCTACAGTGGTCTAAGCAGTGAATTTAGCACCTAGTAAAATAAGTAGAAACCTTGAGAAAACCTTAGACCTTGAGAAAACCTTAGACCTTGAGAAAACCTTAGACTCCTGATCAGGGTGTAAAATTATGTTGGCTTTTACAGTTTATCACGTCTCGTCAGGACCATAAACATTTGCCCAATGCGGTCAATGTTCATGACAGTCCACGTTTAGAAATGTAAATGTTAGGAGTGTTGTTAGAGATAGTTTGGGAATAGTTTGGGAATGGTTTAGGAATAGTTTGAAGTGGTTTCAACGTCAAGTTTTCACCTTGTTCCCATGGTCTCTCACTATTCGTTAGTCTGTATCGCAGTCTGTTCCGGTACTGTGTTGCACAAAACCATGACGAAATACAAATAATTAATGACGAGACTAATGGTGTTTCAGTATAATCATTCAATTGAGTCGCCTTAGTCAATGGTCAGTAGGTCGATATATTATGCTGCTGAAGTTGTGGCTGGCAATTAACATGGTACTCTATTATCCCCCTTATCATACCCTACTATCCTGTTCTCCCATTCTGTTACTATTCTATTCTATTCTGTTACCATTCTATGATTCACTCTGTTACCATTCGATTACCCTTTACCGCACCTATGCTTCAATTGACCATCTGTCATTTTTCCTGTTGCTCTTACGTAACGTATTTAAACGACGCTTTCCGACAAAAAATTAAAACTTAAACATGTCCTGGCAAGCATACACCGACAACTTGGTCGCCACTGGCAAGATCGACAAGGCTGCGTTATACTCGAGAGTGGGAGACTCCTTGTGGGCGCAGAGCGCCAGCTTTGAGTTGAGCTCCACCGAGATCCAGTCGATTGCCCAGGGCTTTGACGATGCCTCCAACCTCCAGGCCCACGGATTGCACGTCCAGAGCCAGAAGTACTTTTTGTTGAGAGCCGACGAGCGCTCCATCTACGGTAAGCACGAGGCCGAGGGTGTGGTTGCTGTCAGAACCAAGCAGGCTATTTTGGTTGCCCACTACCCTGCGGGAATCGTTGCTGGTGAGGCCACTGCGGTTGTTGAGAAGTTGGCTGATTATTTGATTGGTGTGGGATACTAGGTTATGTAGCGGTTACCGTTATTGAGTAAATGATTAAGAAATGAATGTAGAGAGGAGGGAGTTTAGTGTTAATGAGCATTGAGTGTTAATTGAGGGACACCAGATCATTGGATCAAATCACGGAAAATTGATTTATGTGGCGATTATAAACAAACAAACAAGGTGGAACGTGTGATAAGAGAACTGATAGAAGATAGAACAATAGAGCAGTTAGATAAGAAAGAGGATGAACAGATCAGTAGATAAGATAAGATCAATGGATCAATGGATAAGATGGATGGATAAGATGGATGGATAAGATCGATGGATCAACGGGTGACCATTGACCCACGATCTAGGGATTACTTGGTGATTTGCCACAACTTTCAGCAAGTGCTTTCAGTTTCTACTTTCCGTCTTCTGCTCCTTCACTCTTCTTGTCCTCACTCTTCCTCTATTCTCTTTAGCTGTCATTTAAGGTTTGATATTAGACTTCTCGTAAATTCGAAAGAACAACTGTACCTTAACCGATTTGACAGTTGATCTTGGGGGTCGAAGTTGAGGTTGGGTGCTGATCAAACTTGTGATTCAATCACTTTCAATCAATTGGGCATTTGGTGAACTCTGGTTATCGGTAATCGTCATATGAAATGAGAATAAAGAACACGAATCTCACCCATTGCCTACCCTCACTCTATCTTTCCTACCCTCATTCAATCTTCACTACTCACACTTGAGCGATCTTTCACTACTCGCTACACTTTATCAATCTTTTGTACTTACTAAGTCAATCCAGTATTTACTTACTCACTTAATCATTCAGTAATTTACTACTCACTCAATCAATCATTCAGTATTTACTTACTCACTAAATCAATCAGTGAGTAACTCACTCGCTCGCTCACTCGCTTCGCTCGTGAGTTCGTTAACACTTATACAACCTCTCCTCCACATTATCCAACTTCTTTGGCAATCTCACCGCCACACCAATTGGGTTAATCACCACATTGTCAATGTCCCAGATCCCCTTCTTGTAGTAAACGTCCTTCTTCAAGAACTCAATCACCTCCTCCTTGCTGTTGGCCACAAGGTGGAACGCGCTGCCTGCAAACTTGGTCTTGGTCTCGTCGGTGAAGATGGCACCAGCAGACTTGACAGTGCCATCGTTGACAGTGGGGGCAATTCCTTTGAGGTGCTCGGGTCTGATGGCAGTGCGGTCGGTGCCGGGCTTGTCGTAGATAATAACGTTGTATTCAGTGGACATCTTGCGGATAAATTGGCGGACGGTTGGAAGTCTGTACATGGAAAAAGTAAGTCAATCGAGCGGAGCGAGATTGTTCAATTTTACCCGTTCACAATTTTGTCTAGTTTTACAATTTCAGCCCTCAGTCTAGCTTTCTTAGTGTTCAGAAGTCTTACAGTCGTACAATCTAGTCTTTATTATCGATATCCTTCTTCTCCAACTTCATCATTCTTCATCCAGTCTCATCCATCTCTGTAACCAATCTTCACCTCAAATCAAACTTCCTCAAACATACTATGCCTCAATTGTTCCAACCGTTCCAACTGTTCTCATTCATGCTCATTGAACAATTTCGCTACGCTCAATTGTTCTCAATTGTTCTCAATTGTTCTGTTCTCAACTGTTCCTATCTACGCATCAACCGGAGCGTAAATCTTAATTCTCTCTCTTCTTGGTCCCAACTCGCCCGTCTTGATACCCGCACCAAACTGGTTGCCGTATGGCGAGTGGGTAGGAACCAAGTTTGTGGGAATGGGGCTTGCATCGGATCTTCTAAACTCCTTGCGGCCTATGCCTCCCTTGTCCTTGATGAAGGATTTGAGGAAGGAAACATCGTATCTCTTCTCGATGTTCTTGTCTCTGAGGTCAGCACGCTCGCCGTCGGCAACCTGGTCGTACAACTGGGTGGCAACCAAGGGCTTGTCGGTCTTGTTGTGGTTCTTGTACACCAAAAGGGCACCGGCAACAGCGGCGATGGTGAAAACCTTTGTGATGTTGATCTCCACGGGCTTGACCTCGGCCGCGTGGTGTGTCGAGTTGTATCTGCGGAAGGTCTGCGCTATGGGGCGCGAGGCTCTGGAGAACATGTTGTGCTTGGTTTTTCTACAAAAAATTTCAGCCAATGGAATTGGCGTGAATAAGACGGCACGTGATCACAGGCACAACAACGAGCGAAGCGAGATGTTGTAGACAAGATCAACTTATTCAACATCGAACGAAGTGAGATGCTGATAGAACATAGAGTGTAACAGTGTGATAACAGTGTGATAACAGTGTGATAACATTGTGATAACAGATGATAACAGAGTGATAACATATTGATAACAGAGTGATAACAGTGTTGAAACATCTCATTTTTCGATGTTGATAGTAGAACAGTGAACACCTTTCAATTTCCTAAAGAAAGATCATTGAAAAGAACTTACGTGCTAAGAATCCTGGTGGTGTTGGAAGTAGATAAGTATGAGAAGTACGGAAGAATCGTGATTTCGTTGTTATAGAAAAGCGATTAGTTATTGAATATAAAAGACATGAGTATTAGTGGGTGATTTTAATTGTGATTTTTGCACCCTTTGCACTTTGCACTTTTTCCATCTTTTTGCACAATTTGTGCAAATTGTAATTTGCAAATGGCAATGATTTTGCAACTTCTTTCCCAAAGGACATTTTACACTTTTTCATTTTGATCCTCTTTTGCACTTTCTTTCCACTTTTTGCACTTTACTTCTACTTTTTGCACTTTGTTTGCACTCTTACACTTTAGCTTATCAGTATACAAGTGTTTCTTTTAACAGCTAGATGATTTCCAACTGTAACCACAACTAGATACATGTGTTTCTTACTCGCAACAACTCGCTTCGCTCGTGTTGCTCGTGTCCGATCTACAAATCCTTAATGAATATTTATTGGCTTCAACCTCTAATTGAAGAATGCTTTGAATATATAACCTGATAGGTGAATGCTAATGAATGTCATGAGGTATTAAGGACCTCATCTGGGTCGTATGCGAATGCTGACGTGATAAAAAATGCACGGTACTGTTTGGAGGTGTGATCAAAGCTCGTCTGTGAGTCAGTGGTATGGAAAAATAATGGGTATCTAGTTTGTCTCCTCTTTAGTTCCCACCTTTAGTATCTAATGTCTTGTCTTTTCTAGTTTCCTTTCTAGTCTCCTTTCTAGTCCTTTCTAGTCCTTTCTAGTCCTTTCTAGTCTTTTTCTAGTGTCTCTTCCAATATCTCTAATCCTTGCTAACCCAAGCACTTCTAACATTCTGATTAAACTTGAATGCCAATCCATTGTTGTTCACCACCTTGGGACCTGCAAACTTGGTCACCACAAACTCAGTGGCAATCAAGAACGCCGGGGTCAATAACAAAACGCCTCCGCTTCCAAATGGCTTCATCATGGTATATCCAGTATACTTTTTGATGTTTGAATTCTGATGGATTTTTCTGTTTTTTATAAAATTTATAAAATTTTTTCTTGCTCTGCGTCTGTCCGATCCGGGACCACCCCGCAAAAATAGCAAAGTTTATTTCAGTCGTGATCTGAGATGAACAGACTGAAATGAGTGACTAGCAACATAGGCAGGTGATAGGAGATAGGAGAGGAGCAGCTGAGCAATTACAGCAGAAATGGCAGAGCAATGCGAAAACGTGCTAGATAGTGCGCTAGCGCTAGTACAAGGCCAGTTGTTTCTTCCCGGGGTTTCGTTACGAGTGTCAAAAGTAAAACATAATCACCTTTTCGACCAAATCGTCCGAGATCACATAGTAAATAGGATGATCAAGAAATCGATTGAGTTGGAGTCAAAGTTTGCTACATCATATTATGTTTATTTCATTCTTCAATTGCAATTGTGCTTCTTCAAAGCCCTACTTCAATTGCCAATTCTACATCTTCAATTGTCAATTCCACATCTTCAATTCTTTTTTCACTTATGCAACTTTACATAGCCTATGCGGGGTTAGTCAGTGTACATGATCATCCTAGCCTTCTTTCTTTTGCTCTTCCCTCCTATTCTTCCCTCCTATTCTTCCCTCCTTTCCTTTCCCTTCCTTTGCTCTTCCCTTTCTTATTTTCTAGTTGTGCTGGGTTGGACCAAATCAGGAACCAAATAATATTGTGATCTGATCCGCCCAAAAATGGCATGTTTAGTACTGTTTATTCAACTTATTTATGGTTTGGTTCATTTGTGGGTCACCTGTTGATGTTTGATCTGTTGATTTTTGATCTGTTGATCTTTGACCTGTTGGACCGTTCAGTTTGCCGTTTATTGACTCTTTGTATCACCCTTTTTGTGTGTCAATTTTTCCATTGCTTATCTCTATTGCTGGTCACTCCTGTGGCTCTGCTATTCAACATCAATGAACAATAATCAATGATTCAGATCATGAATCATAGCAAACGTCCGATTCGCACAAACGCAATCAATGTTTTCATCTCATTGATCATACGCCTTGTTGATGTAACTTTTTGACGATTTCGCAGCCATATTATGATTCACCAAAAAATTAATCACCAAACAATTCGCGAATTGTTTGTCAAGTGTTGCTCCTGTTAGTGCTTGATTCACTGATAATCATGGTGGTCATACGTTAGATCAGTTTCTGACACTCCCAAGTTTCTGGTGTAAGGGATGCTCTGTAGCTGGCTTGGGAACTATCATGAGCCCATACTACTCATGAGCCCTACGGTTCCAATCACCGACCCCACATGATGGGCTGTTTTTAGGCATCGCAATCCGAAGAATCGAACGAAGCGAGATTCTGAAAGAATTAAACTCTCGGAAGTACTTAAATCAGCCCGTTAGCTGATTCCAGTTTTACGAGAATTAGCATTGAGTAAGAATGTAAATAAGAACAAGAGTACAGTAAGAGCAGCAGTAAGAATAAGATCAAGAATAAGAACAAGGACAGCAAGAACAGAACAACAAGAACAGAACAACAAGAACAAGAACAACAACAACAACAACAACAACAACAACAACAATAAGAACAACACTAACACAACAAAACCAGTTCGCTTCGCTCATTGGTTTTTTCTACACCTCTTCACATTCACGTACTCCTTCTAAACATTTGCTACCATGGGCTTTTGCTCCCATAGCATTTAACTATACAAATCATCCTCTTCCGGCACATCTCCAAAAGAAGCTCCTGCAGCCTGTCCAGCACCCTCTGCATCCTCGGAAAATCTAAAGTTCGAGAATTGTCCTCTGGAAGACAGCAATTGCTGGGCATAGGCCTCGTAACGACGCAACTCGGTATCGCTGACGGAACGCTTGGCGGTCTTCATGGCCTCTTCGACGTGGGCACGTGTAATGTAAGGAACAGGGTCTTCAATCTCCTCGGCCTCGTCGCCCATCTCAACATCACCCTCCGTCTTGACCTTGCCAGCCTCTTCCTTGGCCTTCTTCAACTTGATGTAGGCCTCAATCGAGTCCTTGATGGCAAACTTACCAGCTCTCTGCACAATGTACAGCAAATCGGCACCAGAGAAACCGTGTGTGATCTTGGCAATGTCCTGCAAGTTCAACTCGGGCTCCAATGGAGTGTTTCTCAACTGGGCCTTCAAGATCGACAATCTGGCCTCCTCGTCTGGCAATGGAACGTAGATCAACTGGTCCAATCTACCGGGTCTGAGAAGCGCAGGGTCAATCTGGTCGGGTCTGTTGGTGGCACCAATCACAAACACATTCTTTTTGGCATTCATACCATCCATCTCGGTCAACAACTGGTTGACAACTCTGTCGGAGGCTCCACCGGCATCGCCAGAGTTGGATCCACCTCTAGCCTTGGCAATGGAGTCCAACTCGTCCAAGAAGACCACGGTGGGGGCAGCAGCACGCGCCTTGTCGAAAATATCACGGATATTGGACTCGGACTCACCGTACCACATACTCAACAACTCGGGACCCTTGACAGAAATAAAGTTGGCAGACACCTCGGTGGCAACAGCCTTGGCCAAAAGGGTCTTACCGGTACCTGGAGGACCAAAGAATAACACACCCTTGGAAGGAGCCAAACCAAACTTGTGGTACTGTTCTGGGTGCAAGACAGGGTACTCCACAGTCTCCTTCAACTCATTCTTGATGGTGTCCAAACCACCAATGTCGTTCCAAGTGACATTGACATTCTCCACCACGGTCTCACGCAAGGCCGATGGGTTAGAGTTGCCCAAGGCAAAGGTAAAGTTCTCTTGGGTCACACCGAGCGAGTTGAGAACCTCGGCGTCAATGGTATCCTCCTCTAAGTCAATGAGATCCATCTTTTCTCTGATCTGCTGCATCGCAGCCTCCGAACACAAGGAGGCGATATCGGCACCCACAAACCCGTGGGTCTCCAGGGCAATGGCCTCGAGGTCAACGTCGTCGCTCAACTTCATGTTCTTGGTGTGGATTCTCAAAATCTCCAAACGGCCCTCGGCGTCGGGAACACCAATATCCACCTCACGGTCGAAACGGCCAAATCTTCTGAGTGCAGGGTCAATGGAGTTTGGTCTGTTGGTGGCGGCAATCACAACAACGTTGGAACGGGCCTTCATACCGTCCATCAACGTCAACAATTGCGAAACAACTCTACGCTCAACTTCACCATTGGTCTTGTCTCTCTTGGGGGCAATACTATCAATCTCATCAATGAAAATAATGGCGGGAGAGTTCTTCTCGGCCTCCTCAAAGGCCTTACGGAGGTTGGACTCACTCTCACCAGCCATCTTGGACATGATTTCGGGACCATTGATCAAAAAGAAGAATGCACCCGTTTCATTTGCCACCGCACGGGCCATCACGGTCTTACCGGTGCCTGGTGGACCGTACATGAGAATACCCTTTGGAGGCTTGATACCAATGGACTTGAACAATTGTGGGTGTCTGAGGGGCAACTCCACCAATTCTCTGATTTGGGCCATTTGCTTTTTGCATCCACCAATGTCATCGTAACCAACCTCATTCAAGTTGTTTTCCTCGTCTTCACGATTGATTGGTTCACCCTCGCAGTGGATAATGGTATCTTGAGCAACGATGGCGATTTCCTCGGGATCAACGTCAATCACTTTGAATTCGACCTGGCGCATACCACCACGGACAGTGAACAAGTCACCTTTTCTTACTGGGCGGTAAGCCTCAACAAAGTATGGCTTGAGGTATGGGTCAAAGAGGGACCCGGTGATGCCCTCGACGGTATCGGCGATGGGCAAGACAGAAATTCTGTTGGCGTACTTGATTTCGGGACAAGGGTGCACGGTGATAATGTCACCCAAACGAACGCGCAAGTTGTTACGAACACATCTGTTGACACGAGCCACCCCCTTCTCCATATCGTCGTCGGAAAGAACAATCAAGACAGTGTCCTTTCTCTTCTTTCCCTTGACAAGCACGGTGTCACCGCGGAACAATTGCAACAACTCCATTGTTTCGGACGACATGGTTATGACTGAGTTGTCATCATTGACGGCGTCATCGACAACAAGGGCGTTGTCTTTCTTCTTTCTTCTGAGAATGGCAGTGGCGGTTCTGTCCTCGGTGCTAGGCTCAGCACCCGAGGCATCGAGAAGGTGCTTCTTTTCGTCGGCGGACATGGTTGTGGAAAAGATAATATAAATTTAAAAGATATGGGAAAAAAGGTGGCAAACTCAAGAAACGGAGAACAAATGGTAACAAATGGAGAATAAATGGGAGAAGCAAACAGAAGACGATGGAACAGTGCAACAGCCAAAAATAAATATTGACAATGATTATACATGGAGTGTCGAGTGTAACCACGTATAATGATCATTTGCCACCGAAAATATAGCGGAAGATAGCAGATAGTAAGTAGTGGTAGATGGCAGATAGTAAGTGGTGGAAGATAGTAGAAGATAATAATTAGTAAGAAAGTAAGTAGTGAGAAAGTGAGAAAGAAAGTATATAAGAAAATAAGTGGTCAGTAGTAAGTAGTAGTAGAAAGTAGTAGTAGAACGTAAGATAGTAAGTAGTAAGTAACAGTATGCGCTTAAGTGTGGAGCAAAGATCAGTGATTGTGTGCAACGTGGAGGGAGGAAATATGGGTAGCAGTAAAAGTGAGTAAGAGTACGTATTAAGTTGAAGTAGATAGTGAGAGTAAGTAATTGTAAGTGAGAGTAAGTAACAGTAATTAGTAGTAAGAGAAGTGATAGTAAGTGACAGTAAGTAACAGTAAGATTAAGTAGGAGGTACAGTCAGAACGAAGAACAGTAGATCAAATACAGAAGACTACACATGTTTAGATAGATATTGAGAAAGAAACAGGTAGATAATCAACGACAACAAGATGTGAAGAGGTAGTAACATTGATGGAGACAGAGTGACAACGTAAGGAGTGTGTGAATTTGCAGCAACAATTCTGTCCCAAAAAGGAAATGGTGTGATTAATGTGGATTTGGATGGACTTAGTCAAGTCAAGTTCGACCCACTCACAAACTATCATCTATCTTTATCTCTCTTCCTCTACTCAATTATCTCTTCTATTAACTCAATCTCTCTTTTTTCCTCATCTCCATTTGTTGGGTGCTATCTCCAGCTTTTCTTCTCCACTTTATATTTTCTCCACCAACATGTCGCTGTCCCACCTTGCCTCGTGTATCTTTTGCAAAATCATCAAAGGAGAGATCCCATCCTTCAAGCTCATTGAGACCAAGTTGTCGTACTCTTTCCTCGACATCCAGCCCACTGCCGAGGCCCACTTGTTGGTGATTCCCAAGTACCATGGTGCCAAATTGCACAACCTCCCTGACGAGTACTTGGCCGATATCCTTCCTGTGGTGAAGCGCTTGACCAAGGTCTTGAAGTTGGACGAGAACAACACCCCAGATGGAGAGGGCTACAATATCTTGCAGAACAATGGAAGAATTGCGCACCAGGTGGTGGACCATGTCCACTTCCACTTGATCCCAAAGAGGGACTCGGAAAGCGGATTGGGTGTTGGGTGGCCGGCCAAGGAGACTGATTTCGAGGCATTGGGCAAGTTGCACGAGAAGTTGTTGGAGGAGTTGCAGAAGGAGAAGTTGTAGTGAAGTTCCCCTGTGAAGTTCTCCTATGAGCGATAGTTCATAGGAGTTCAGGAGAAGTAAAAGTTTGATGAAGTAAGAGTTTGAGGAAGTAAGAGTTTGAGGAAGAAAGAGTTCGAGAAGTAAGAGTTTGATGAAGTAAGAGTTTGAGAAGGTGGAATTATTGGAGTACGGAGTATTTAGTAATAAATACTGTTATCAAAAGTAAGAAATAGGAAATCAATGGGAGATTTATTGTACTGGGACTTGAAATTATTTGTACTTAGTACTTAGTTATTTGCGTGCGAATTATGAACAGGAGGAGTTGGATATGATTGAGTGATAGTGGTGGTATGATGTGGGTATGAGTTGGGTATGAGTTGGGTAGGTGAGTATAGGTGAGTAGGGAAGTGGAGAAATCGTGTTGGATACTATGTGGTACTCACAATTGAGCAAGCTCAATTGTTCGTATTTCTATTGTTCGTATGTTCGTCTCAATCGTTCGACTTAACTGTTTAAGTGCCTTCGAACAAATTCGCTTCGCTCATTTGCTCTCTTGCTCTCATCCAAAGTTTCATGTGAAATGAGGGGAGTGAAATCACATGAACACCCCTTCAGAACCAACCCACCAGCAAAGTAGCTAAGCCATATCAGAAAGTATCCAAAATCTTATTCGAGTTTTCGATTTTGATTTTTGGAGTACCCAAGACTGGTTTATGGATTGATAGTTTGAATTGATTTTTCCATTATCTCAAATCTCATCATGACCATTATGTCCCTTGCTTCTACTTTGATTGCAGTTTCTAGTACAGTTGAGCATTAACCACTGTGTGGTTAATGCAACTTCAATCGTTATCTTGATAGTACCACTTTCATTATTATCCTCACAATTTGCTTCGCTCAATTGTTCGAGTGGTTATTAGTTCTCAACTTATCGTTTCAATAGCACTCCACTCACAGTTATCCTCACAATTCGCTTCGCTCATTGTTCGGCCATTGTTCGGGTTAGAAGATAGCCCCAATAAAACCTCCCACGTACCCCACCAAATAACTTGTCGCCCACGTCAAAGTTGTCGCTCCAAACGGAAAGTAGCTCACTGTGTAGTACAACACCGCCATGATCTCAATGATACTTGTAAAAATAGTCAATATACTGCTCTTCAACACCACCGACGAGTACAACGTCATCACCACCAGCCCCACAAACACACCCGTAAAGAGGATTCTGCCCGGGGAAAGCAAATGCATAATGTAGTTGCGCGGTCCCTGGAGAATGCCGAACGATAACAAGAATAGTATCGAGCCCATGGACCAGATCATGCCAAACTTACGGGGTCTGAGTGCCAACACGGGGAACATAAAGAAACTGAGGGTGAAACACAAGAGGGAGCCAAGGAGACAGCATCCGAAACCAATAAGGCGCTCCAATCGACTGAGCTGGAACCACGAGGGTTCTTGGACATTCTGCTCGTTATTGGTGGTGGGTAATGAGGTGTACAAGTTGTTTGCGCTGGATTTCACATAGTCAGTCCACTCGGCGAGAACAGGGCGGGAAGCGTTCGAGGCAGCACTGGCTCTGTTGTTCCAGTTATTGAACAGCTGACGGAAGAAGTTTTCTGAGTCGGACATGAAGTATGTAGTATGTGTAGTACGTGGTAGTACGTGTAGTATGTGGTAGTATGTAAGTGGAAGTAGTGTGGAAGTAAGTGGAGGTAGTGTGAAAGTAAATGGAAATTACGTGAAAGTAGTCGGGTGTAGTTGCGTAAACTGTTAATATGTTAAAGGTCTACTCTTATCGAAGTGGCAAACTGGTAGATAGGTAGTGAGTAGGAAATAATTAGACTGAATACTGGACTGTAGATGGTAGACTATACTAGACAAATGAAACTTGTAGATAGACTAGTATTGACTAATAGGAGATAGGTCGAGTACTGGTGTAGATCTATCAATGCAATAGTGGTTATTAATGAACACAGTGAGTATGGATATTATGATAATTTGGATACTGTTGTATATGATAGGGATACTGTTGTATGGTAATATGGATACTGTTGTATGATATGGGATCCTGTTGTATGATATGGGATACTGTTGTATGATATGGGATACTGTTGTATTATGGATACTGTTGTATTATGGAAGTATCTTTACGTAAGTTGAACTCTTAATCTCTGATTATCTCGTTAATCTTTAAATGTTATTTGAGTAATGCGTTTTTGTAACTTGCATTTTGACCCACTATTCTTTCCTAATACATCTAAATACATGTAGCCCCGCACCTTGCCCGGGCGAATCGCCCCGTTGCTCTTTCTTTACACGCCCATGGCGTGGGCTGGAAAAGTGCATTCTCGCCCCCTAATCCGGGTAACTTGCGGGAAAACAAAAGGTAAAAATTACCACAAGCACGCTTTATCCGAAACCCACAGTTCTCCAATCATAGGAGATGGATGATTATTTAAACGACAGCCCAGCGGAGTTTAACGCTGAGTACACGGATAGAAACAACGAATTTTCCCTAAACTTTGACCAGGGCAAGAAAAACGATATAAATAGATACGCAGGAACCACCGCCAACATCAACAGCACCATGACCAGTGGCAACAACGGCGCCAACATGGGCAACTTGAACAACTACGCCAACTTTGATAACTTTGGCTTGGAATCCTCGGGCAATATGGGCTACGAAAACTACGACAACATCCCCAACAGCAACATGGGAGGTAACATGTCCAATGCCAACATGGGGAACAATCTTGGGGGCAATCTCGGGGGTATGGGGATGGAGGACTATTCCAACGTCAACAATGGCAACTCGTTTAACGACCCGTTTTTGGACGACCTTGACAACTTGAACTTCCCCCAAATGAAACAGGAGGACGAGAATGAATTCCAGGAACCCCAACAGGAGTTTTTGAGACGTGAGTACAACACCACCCCGAGCATAGTGTCTCCCAACAATGTGATTTCCCCCCAAAACAATGTCATTTCGCCGAACCAAAACAATGTGCTCTCGCCCAATCAATTTGTGTCGCCCAACCAGCCCAATGTGATTTCTCCCAATAACCAATTCATATCCCCCAACCAACCCAATGTGATTTCGCCTAACAACCAGTTGGTGTCCCCCAACAACCAGGTGATTTCGCCCAATCTCAATGACCTCATATCCCCCCCGAACAATGTGAGCTTTTTGAACCCGCGCTATTTTTCCCCAACTAACCGGGGTTCAAACTTCAACTCCCTCAATGCGATTGCGGAGGACGACTCGTTTGCCGACAAGAACTTTAGTCCCTCGATGAACCAGGAGTACGGGAGCAGCTTCAAGTCTATACCGGAGCAGAGCGTGTACCTTTCGCCACAGAACAACAAGTATCTTTCGCCGAACCACAACAACTATGATCTGAACGATACGTTGCGGTCGCCGTCGCAGTCGTACCTCAACTCGCCTCCGCAGTACGGTGTTCCGGGAATCAGCTTGAGTAGCAGCATTCCAAACCAACATCCCAAGGAACCCAACTTGCTTTCGCCCCCAAACACATCGAGCATGAGCACATCGGTGCCCAACATCAGCAGAGAAAGCATACCAACCAAGCAGCTCAGCAAAGAAGAAAAGTTGAAGAGAAGAAGAGAGTTCCACAATGCCGTGGAGCGGAGAAGGCGTGATTTGATCAAGGAACGTATCAAGGAGTTGGGGTCCATAGTGCCGCCTTCCTTGTTGAACCCACAACTATTGGCGGTTCAAATGCTACAAAAGAGCAACACATCGAGCGAGTTGGACGACTTGATCTCGAGCGTAAAAGTGAAGGAGACCAAACCGAATAAGAGCACCATATTGAATAGATCAGTGGATTATATCAACCATTTGAAATATGTGTTGGAGGAACAGGCCAAGGCAAGACAAGTGTTGTTGTCCAAGATCCAACAACTAGAAAACGAGGGCGACTACAACCCGCCACCTGCACCAACCACTTCGACGGGTTCCTACAGTTTTGGCGAACAGCCCCAGAATTCTGATTTGTTCAACCCAGATGAGTTTTTCCTGGATATATTGAAGGCAGATGGGAAGGATTTCTACTAGAGAGTTCTACTAGAATTCTATTAGGAAGACTAGTCTAGAAAAAAGACTTCTACTAGAAAGACTTCATAAGCACAAGGTAACAGGTAACAGAATGAGGAGTCAGAGCACAAGCAGACTCTTGATCCCAGAACTACGACTATTAGTAAATATTAGCAATGGTATTGCTTCATGAACAAGAGATGAGTAACGTTTAAATCAAACAGATCCCCCAACGCTTTAGGGTTTCTGGTATATTTATTAGATCCTGGTGGTTTGATAGGTGGTACTGTAATGGGAGAAGCTCCTGTTACGGCGTCACCATAAGGTGTTGGCCTTGGGTTTTGTTATCGACCAGGTCATAGGTTATCGGTTTATGGTTGTATAATCGATCGTGTATTATCGGCATTCGAATGGATTGTGAGATGGAGGTTGTGAGTTATATAAGTATGATAGGTGGAATTAATACATTAATAAGAGAGAAGAGAGGGGGGAGAGGAGGAGTTGAGTAGACTGAGAATTATAGGAGAAGATAAGAAGGAGGCTTAGGATTACAGGAGAAGTGATGGAGTAAAAACGAATCGTAGTTTAAGGATTTGAAGAAGAAGCATGAATTATGTTTGGAGAAATAAGTAGAAGGTCTAGTGCATTTCAAATTATTATTGGTGATTTAAGTTGCAGGACTTTTTCTCAGGTAATCCACAGTATATACTCAAGTGTCACTACTTGCTTACTAATCACTGTTGTCACTCAGCACCCATTCACAATCACTTACTAAAAGCACTATTCTTATTCTGTACACATTCACTAAGGCAGTTCACTCACTCATTCACACTAAGACACTCTTCTTTTTCTGCACACACTCACATTGATAGTTCACTAGTACTCACAATTACTTACAATTGATACTAGTACTTGCAATTGATACTAGTGCTCACAATTTATAATAGTACTTACAATTTATACTAGTACTTACAATTGATAGAAGTACTCACAATTGATAGTAGTGTTCATAATTGAAGTACACTCACACAATCTCGCTTCGCTCGATTGTGTTCGCTATAACGTTCCCTTTTAGTTTTTGTTGCTTTTCGCAGCCATACAACATTTCGATAATATTTATTAGTACAACTAGTATTACAAAGTATTAAATATTAAGTATTAAGCAGCATTTGACGTTTATACTAGCTTGTTGAAGACCTTCTCAACAAACATTGAAAAGTCAAGAACCAGGGGGTTTGTGTTCTTCTGTGGCTGGGACTCAGCAACAAAAGACATCTCTGGAATGAGGAACGAGCTCACGTTCAAGTTTTCGGAATGGTGGCTCGAGGCGTAGTCAAAGTCGAGGTTCTCCATACTTTCATTAAAGAAAGAGTCTTCGAAAATAGATCCATGGAACCCAGAGTCATCATCTATATTGTAAAGACAATACCCACGAGACTCAGTCTCCTCATCATGAAAACTCTCGGGTTCTTCGGTGCCCTCAAAAGTGTCAGCAAATGTATTTCCATCAGTTTGGGTCAATTCGTCATCGTAGCGGTAGTCAGTGTCAGAGTCGTGATCACTTTCATCACTGTTGTAGTGGAACCGGCGACGTGAACGTTCACGTTGACGTTCACGTTGACGTTGACGTTCAAGTTCACGTTCATCATGGGTAGGTTGGTCTTCCTGGAAGTGCTCAAAGTCTGAATTGTCATAGAAGCTATCTTCATAATCATTTTCAGTTTCATCGTTGGATTCATTATCATTGTCAGTGTGTTCAGTGAAACGTTCCGTTTCACTTTCGGTAAATTCATGTTCACCATGTTCACTTTCCAACTCATGTTCACCATGTTCACTTCCTAACTCATGTTCACTTCCCAACTCATGTTCACTTCCATGTCCACTTTCTAACTCACTACCTCCATGCCCCCTCTCAAACTCATGCTCGCTCCCTTCCAACTGTTCATCATCAACCTCCTTCTCAAAATGCTTTCCATACCTCTTGTCCAAGGTGTATGTCTTTCGAACCTCAACATTGATATCCTCACTATCGAGCTTCCAGAAATTATTGTCTTCAATGCCCTTTAACAAATTGTCAATATCCGAGAGTCTCCTGGTAAATATCGAGAAATCCTCCGAGTTCTGCTGGAGAACGTGGTTGGTGTCTTCGTTTTGCAAAATAACCTCTTCCTTAGTCTTACCAACATCAGGTATGAGTAGTCTGTAGGCATGCATATTTTGTCTCCTACGAGCATTCGGGGTAGGCGAAGGTCTGGGGTTCGAGAACTTGTCATTCAAAGAAAGCACGTCAACATGCTCGGGTGGCCCAATCATATTGGGCAGAACTTTCGAGAACCTCTTGGGAGCAGGAAATATCTTGTCCAAGTACCCTTTGCGTTCACCTCTCTTGGGTGATGGGAACCTAGCAGAATTTCTAGAAGCCAAAAACAATAAAGGTGAGGGATTCACAGGAGATTCTCCTTCAGAAGCTCCTATTTTCTCTGGATTCGGGGTATTCAGTTTGGGATCCTTGGGTGAAGCAACCGGAGTAATCAAAGCATTTTCAATTACCTCATTAGGTTCCTTTTCACTTTGAACAATCTCAAAACCCTTCTCCTCTTTCAAGCCCTTACCACAAAGGATCCTCAAGAACCTCCGTTTTTTCTTTTGTTGTGTGGGCAAGGTCTCCTCCAACTGGGTAACCACTTTGGAATTGTACCTTTTGAAGGACTGGGGAAAGGTGAAACTATTTGAGTTCTTGAACTTTTCAGATAACTTTCTTGAAAACGTCGGGTCCTTCTCACCGTGGTATATCTCTGATTCAGTATCCTCAACCTCAACCAATGGAGCGTCTTTGATAGGGTCAAGTTTGTCTTCCTTTCTTCTAGGGAACTCACTATAGTTTGTCATGGGAGTGGTAACCGACCCAGTAAAAGTCTCGAATATATCGTCGTCATAGATACTCAAACCATTCTTCTTTTTGAATCTCTTTAAAGAAATGCTTTCGCTAGTCTCACCCAGTGGTTTGCTGGTGCTCAGGTTTTCACTCACCTCATTTTTGGACCCGTTTTTGGACCCGTTTTTCGCAGCCATTTTTTTCGCAGCCATTATTTCCAATGAGTTTTCTGAATCACTCATCTTGACCTTGTGAGATTCAGAAGTTTCCTCAGAAGTTGAAGTTTTCTCAAGTTTAGAAGTCTTCCCTGAAGTCCTCCCAGTCTTCTCAAAAGTCTCAGTCTTCTTATCTTGAACACCCGTCTCAGTTTTTGCTGAATTGGATTGACTCATTTCGGGTAGGGGGCTTGTAGATACCCATGGACTCCTTGGTGGATTGTTGCCCTTTGGTCTTTCAAGACTCGCATCTGTTTTCAGACTTTGAGAAACAAACAGGGTTCTGGTTTTTGGGTCAGCCAAACTTGTCCTGTTAGATGTGGTTGGTACTGAAAACTGGCTCAATCTACCCCCATTCCTTTTGTCTTCTCCATTGTCGTTCTCCCTTTTCTCGCTCTCCCCGTTCATGTTCATTCCTTTCTGAATTCCTCCTTGATTCCAACTATTTCTACCACCATTTCTTCCACCTTTCTCCTTCTCCCCCTCTGGAAAGTTGATCACCTCCTGACGATTTGTTTTAGGGACGAATTTGTCGACTTTGGCAAACGGCTTCACAACCACCTTATTGGGGACTGAATCCGAGCACTCGAACCTTGATATCAAAGACTTCACCTCTTGCATAATAGTTTTCTGGAGAGTAAAGGGGAAATTGGGGCCACTTATAACAAAATCACACAGCATAAGATATGATGGCATACCAGAAAACTAGCACAGATGTATTTCGTGATTCAAATAAAAGGAAGGCGTTTGATAGTATTTTGATAGTAATTGAGTATAGAAGATAGAAGATGTCTTATTTTAGGTTGTCTAGTCTCCTAGTATAGTCAGCTTGACCTATTCATTGCCGTTTCATGTTTTGCATCCACATACATAAAAATGCAGCTCCGAAAGACATGGCAGAAGATAAGACTAAAAATAGCCAAACATGAACATTAAGCATAGTGAGAGAGGACGTATAATCATAATTGATTTGGGATTACAAACACTGATTACCCAAATTGTCTAGTTCTTAGTTTTATGATCTTCCTTCTACTCTTCCAGTATTCCTCTTCTATTATTCTCCTATTCTTCTATTATTCTTTTATTCTTTTATTCTATTTTTCTACTCTTCTTCTCACTATGCTCTCTACTTCTTTTGTTTCTTCACTCTCTCCACCAACTTATCCATACCCTCTTCCTTTCTCTTCTTTCCCTTTCTCTTGGACCTTTCTTCCAATATCCTCTTCATGGTTTCTGTCTTCTTGAACTCGGTATTGGTTGGGTCGATAGCAAACGAATGGTCCTCAAAAACCTCAGCAAAACGATCATCGTTCAAGTCGGCCTTGAACAGATCCTGTACCATTTCACTATCAATCTTACCTCCCTTCTTACCCTTTCTCTTCTTTTGCTTTTCTGCACGGATAACATCCTTCATGTTGAAGTGATCATGTTCTTTTTCTCCTTCATTCATCATAAGTAATTCAAGTTCGGCGGTGCTCTTGTCGTTCTTCTCACCATTCTTATTATTCTTCTTATCATTCTTATTCTTCTTATCACTCTTATCATTCTTATTCTTCTTATCATTCTTCTTACTCTTATTCTTCTTGCTCTTCTCCTCCTCACTCTCCTCACTCTCCTCACCCTCCCCCCTCTCCTTCTTTTCCTGCTCCTTTCTCTCCTTGAACCTCGCCATTCTTTCCTTACGACGTTCCTTCTCTTTCCTCTTGTATGCCTCGATTGTGGATTCCTGTACAGGAGCCTTCTCCTCCTCCTTCCCAGCCAATCCACTATTAAAAGTGATTTCCATATCCACATCGTCTTCTTCCTCGTCCTTTCCAAACTTTGGAACTCCTCCCAACAAGCTCTTGTACTTTTCTGCCCCCCCATCACTCTCTGACTCTGAAGCAAGGTACGCTTGGAAGTCCATATCGTCAATCTCCTTCTGCGAAAACTGCCTCGAGGAAAGGTTCAACCTTTCCTTGGGTGTTTCATCCCATGTCAACTTCACCTTGGAATGCTGGAGCGCATCTGTCACGAATGTGGAGTTGGGCTTGTACGATGCCGGAACAGTGGTGCACTCGTCTCTTGGTTCGTCGTCAAAGTCCATGTCTTCTGGAACATAACGCAAATCAAACACATTGGCAGTCGACTCGTACTCTGTTCCATCACAGTTGGTGTATATGTTCTTTGCAGTGGCCACAGAGTCACACTTGACAATCGCATAGTAGTACCTCAATCTCTGGAGCTGGTACTTGCGGAGTGCCTTACTATCGTAGTCTTCGTCACCGTTGTCCTCCTGGTAAAGCTTTTTGGTTGCCTTTTCAAGATCAGCCGCATTGTTCAAGTCGAGGTCGGAATCAGAGTCAGAGTCAGAATCATCCTTCTTCTTCTTCTTGAACAATTCCCTGGGAGGTCCTTCAATCTCTTCCTTGCGCATCTGCTCACGTCCGTATTCCGAAGGGTAGATACGCACGGATTCAATCGAGCCGCCTTTGGGAACAAACGAGAGAAATGTGGCCATCAAGTCCACTGCCTTGACATTATCCCAATCAAGGTTCACCACTGCAAATCCGTTTGTGGGGTCACCTTCTTCTGGTTTACCCTCCTCCAATTCGATATCAGACTCGTCTACAGACGACTCGACGTCAGAGTCAGAGTCAGAGTCAGAGTCCAGTGAAGATAAACCCTCTCCTCTTGCACGATCAAACATAGAGGTGGCTTGTGTAGCATCGGAGTCTTCAGATTCAGATTCACCAGATTCAACCTCAACATCTCTTTGGATTTTCTCCTTGAGTTCATCCTCATCGTCACTTTTATCATCACTCTCATCATCTCCTTCACTACCACTTTCTTCACTGTCCTCTTCCCCATCTTTTTCACTTCCACTATCTTCCTCGCCCTCCTTTTCTTCATCATCATCTTTCTCCTCCTTTTTTTCTTCCTCCCCCTCATCACTTTCATGCTCGTAGAACTTGCCCAAGTCGCTGTCCTTCTTCTTTATCTTTCTTCCATAGCGGTCGATTTTGGCGTGCTTGCCGTTGTAGCTGGCATTCAACTTTTTCAACTCCTTTTTGGAGAAACGCTCATCGACCTTGACTTTGAAGTTCTTCAAGGACGGAACCTTGAACCGTGGGTCGTTGTGTACAGACTTGAATCTGGAATCTGTAATGGAGGGTTTGTCTTTCATGAGATGAGCATCGAAAAAAAACCCGATTTTTTAGACAAGATATCCCCACCAAAGATCCTGAGATTACATCCAGAAATCCAAAGTTGATCTTTCAGACTACATCCAAGTTTCATGATCTTTCAGACTACATCCAAGCTTTCATGTACATTCAGACTCGTTCAAACTTTCAAACTTTCACCTTACATCAAAACGTTCTTACCAAACTTCCCATACAAACTTAATCCAAACTTACATACAAACTTACACATACACGCTTTCTGATGGTTAATAGGATTAACCAAAATACAGCAAAGTATTGGTCTATTATTACTTTTAAGTACTTAGTAGGTACCTTCTAGGTACCTTCTAGGTACCTATAGGTACCTCTGGGTACCACCTTTAACGTACCCTCTACATAAACCACCTTATCCCTTCAACTTCATCAAGCCCACATTCTTACTTTCCAATTATGCTCAATTATTACCTCTCAATTTACATTACCAGAAATACGTCAATCAGCAAGCTCTTGCGACCCATGCGTATGAATTATGAGCTAGGATCTCACAATCGTTCGATTATATAGGCTTTGAGTCACGTGAGACTTGAAAGAGCGTTGACTAGTGGAACAGACAAAGAGGTAGTACTGTTTGTTTTGCTAGAAGTCCGTGAATTAGGTTTGTTCGGATTCTCTGTTAGGATTCTCTCTGTTAGGATTCTGTTCTGATAGATTGTGCCATTCTAGGTAATATTCTAGGTGTAGAATCTTTGATATTGTGCGCGGAATTTGATACAATCTGGTGAAACATTCACAAGATATGCACCCACATGCCCCGAGCCACACTGAAACGTAGTCCACCGGAGGCCAGAGCATGTGCTGATGATGGCGCCTTGTTTCACGCTGGGTATTACCACATCCCTTACATAAGCCGGTTTGCAACCTTTAACGACGCACAGGAGCCATGTGGAGCCAAATATGGTTATGGTGGGCCGGAAAGGGAAAAAGGCTAGAATCAGGTGGATTCATATAAAGGTATCGTGTAGAGTTTAAACAAAGGAAAACTTCAGACAACAGACTTTGAAGAATAACCGACAGAGGTAAAAGGCAATCACTATAAGGATAAAGCTTACGACAAAGCCATAGATCAAGCAAGACTGTAAAGAAGTCTAAGCTGAAAAAGCAAGCTGAAATATTGGAATTGATAGAATCAGTTCCAGAGGTTAGAAGTCTGAGTTTCAGGTCTACTTATTAGGTAGAGAAGAGAGAGGGTAAAGAGGAGAGAAGAGGATAAAGAGGGAAAGAGGATAAAGAGAAAGAGAATAAAGAGGGAA
Organism: Kodamaea kakaduensis; assembly: GCA_030558435.1. Lineage (NCBI taxonomy): Eukaryota > Fungi > Ascomycota > Pichiomycetes > Serinales > Debaryomycetaceae > Kodamaea > Kodamaea kakaduensis. The sequence continues at coordinate 106,607 of JAJMSN010000043.1, forward strand.
AGAGGATAAAGAGAGAGAGGATAAAGAGAAAGAATAGAGAAAGAAGGAGACTAAGAAGAAAGAAGGAGAGAAGAACAGAAAAGGAGAAAGGAAGAATAAAAGAAGGAGACTAAGAAGAAGAACATTTCCTCAACCATTTCTTCGTCCATTTCCTCATCCACCATTTCCTCATCCTTCTTCTTGTCACATTTCACCATGTTTGAAAACCTACCTGATTCTGCCAAACACCGTGCGGATATAGTTTCTGAGGCATTTATTGCGGAGGGAAAGAAAATTGGACGCTACGATACCGATATCAAGACCAATCTCAAATGGAAGCATCTTGTGGAAGACTTGATGAGAAATCACCGGGGTCTCAGTGATGCCTTTTCTGGAATGAGCCAGTTTCCCGACATCACAATCAACGGAGTCATATCCAACCTGTGCACCACCAACGAGGACGATTCCCGCACATTTGCACAGCGATTGATTATGAAAATCAACCTCGGGCTCCTCGATGCAAAATTGGCAGGGAGGTATGTGCGGGAGGAGCCTCTCACTGTGATCATCAATAAAATCTCGGAGGATGAAGACCTCATTGACCGGGAGGGCATGTTCCAGTTGTACAAAACGGCGTTTAACTACATGACCCACCGCAAGGTGACGATTGCCGAGCACATGGAGGAGTTGGACGCAATAATGCACTACGGAGCGTACTTTGTGTTCACCAAGTTGCCGTATGTGTTTCTCCAAATACTCTCGCGATCGAAAAAGAGCAAGTTGGATATTGCCTTGGATAATCTTGTGTTGATATACAGGGAGGAGATGAAGGATATCGAGAGGAAGTACAGCGAGTTTCACAGCATGGTGAAGTCGATAGAGAGCTGGACGGGGATAAAGATGAAGGATAGTTGCTTGATAGAAAAGGATAAGGATAAGAAGAAGAATAAGAGGAATTCAAGGAGACCTAGGAAAACAGACAATAGAGATGAGGTGGAGAACGGGAAGAGGTAGGGAAGGAACTGTAGCATTATTGTATAAGTATGGCATAGGAAAGGAATACGCGTAGATCTAAATAATCGAGCGGCGAGATTGTTTAGTGATCTGTGGAGACGAAGTATGAGATGATACTGGAATTGATTGGTAGGACACTTCATTTGGTAGGACACTTCATTTGGTAGTACTTGGCAGCACATTTGGGGTAATTACAGTATTCGAACAACTGAGCTTCGCTCAATTGTTCTGTCTATCGATGTATGAATCTCGTTGAATCTCGCTAATTTTTTGTGTTCTGTTGCAATTTGCAGCCACCGCAGAAGATAAAAAATAATGAGAAATTTTACGTAGAAGTAGCGAGATCTTTCAGTAAGAAGTAAGAATAGGCAATTACATCCATTCACAATACACCATTGAAGCTATCAAGAACAGACATTTCAGTTAAGGTGGAAAAGTAAGATTATGACTCAGTTCTGAAAGGTGTTTTGATACACTACAAGTATATTGATATATGCTATTACTTAGTATTCCTCAACAGGTACTCCTTAATTAATACTCCTTAACTTGTATTTAATTATTACTCCTTAATTAATACTCCTGGTACTCCTCAATCGATACTCCTTATTAATACTCAATGGTACTCCTTAATCGGTTACTTATTAATCGATTATACACTCACTCGCTCACCACTCACTCACCACTCACTCGCTCACCACTCACTCACCACTCACTTACTCACCACTCACTCACTCACCACTCACTCACTCGCTCACTCACTCACTCACTCACCACTCACTCACTCGCTCGCTCACTCACTCACTCACTCACCACTCACTCACCACTCACTCACTCGCTCACTCACTCACTCACTCACTCACCACTCACTCACTCGCTCACTCACTCACTCACTCACTCACTCGCTTCGCTCGTTCGTTCGTTCGCTCGTTAGACACTCCCCCCATTTCCATGATTTCCAACCAACCCCACCATCTCCAACAACGCACGGTCCTCTCCCATACTTCTCACATTCACACTCCTTCTTGCCTCCGCCTGCTTCTCCTCCCACTCCCATTCCTTCATTTGCTCCCTCAACTCCTCATCAGATCCCACTCCCCACACCTCCAAGTCCGTCACCGTAAACCTGTCCTCAAAGTCCTCGCGCAAAATCTGGGACGGTGCAAACATGGAATCCGCATTATTGACAGTGGACACCACATGCCTGAACACACAGAACTCGAGGTTCGCCTCAAGAGTGAGCGACACGTTTCCAGGAACTAGTCTCTTGAGGGTATTCTTCATTATTGGCTGGTTGTTCCCAAACCCTATACCCATTCCCATATTGTTAAAGTAAATCAGGTTTGGCCTCGTGCCACTAAAGTAGTCTACCCGTGGAGAAAGCGACACGATAACGTTGGAGTCTCCCCCAAAATTCGTCTTGTTGGAAACCCTCCACGGGCTGCTCACATAAACCATGTACTTTACTCTATCGGACTCGCTTTGCCAGTTGCAAAGAGAATAGTTTTTGAAGAACCTCGGGTACAAGTTTTCAAATTGCTCGTACTGCTTGGTTAATGTGGCTTTCTGCTTGACTCTCTTGCCTCCAATCACAAACACAGTGGGGGCGTTCCACTTGAACACTTTTTGCTCGAGTGACCTGAGAGAAAACCCCGACTCCAGCCCCGCATAAAGTTTGATGAGTCTAGACGAGGAGACAGTCGAGCCAAGTGTATTTTCAAGAATGAGGGAAAGAATGGAGATGGCGGGTGCAGTCAATAGTTTGGAGGTCTCAGTTTGTGAAGTATCCATCTTCTTACCCTCAAACCTCCTAAAGAGCATCTTGAAGTTATCATTGAATTTCGGCAAGTAGCGTCCGGCAAAGTCAGTATACTGTGAATACTCAATGAATTTCGAGGTGCTCGAAAGACTAAAGAATTTGGCAAGGTTTGTGCTTGCAACTTCAAAAGAAGACCAACTAGCACTGCATTCCAGATTCAAAACGAGAATCAATGTGAGGACCTTAACAAAGTCACTTGGATTAATATGGTATTCAGAAACGTCAACGTTATTAAAAAGTCCTTTGTAGTTCCAGCTACGTATGGACTTGACCCAGTCGATTTCTTGGCCTTTTAGGGTGATTGGAAAGAGACTTTGCTTCTTTTTGTAATACTCAAACTTTTCGTCATTGGGATCGATGGGTTTGTTAGTGTCTTCTAACCCCTGCTTTTCTATATCTTTTTCAGTTCCTCCCATTCCTGTATTTTCACTCCCACCTCCCTCAACTCCCTCCCCATCTATTCTCTCTGCCATTAAAAGAAAACACAACTTCATGTAATCCACATCCACATCTGCCTTTCCCAAAAACAATACAATGCACACCATCAACGAATGGGAGGTCAATTCTCCAGAACCAAAAAACGGATAATCTCCAAGCCGAACACACCCACGGTAAAGTATTTTGCATGCAGAGAGAAAGTCGGGATCTGGATTGGGTGCTTCAGCTTCTATAGCACTCGATTGACCATCTGTATTGTCGTTTGTTGGAGACTCGGGGTTCGTTGGAGACTCGGGGTTCGTTGGAGACTCGGTATTTGTTTGAGTTGACTCAACTTTTTGATCCGCCTTCCCTATAAGTAACTGGGTGAACAATTCCAAGGACATTTCCGCGGGAAGTGGTTTCGCTAGCTGTGTAGATGAGATCTTGAATGCACTAACGACTTGGTCGCGGGTGAGTTCCCGTGTGGGCTCACTGGTTGTTTGCCCCATGAGAAATCAGGAAAAGATGTAGATAAATGGTAAGTTAAAAGATGAGTGTAGAAAAAAGTGTTAGATGAGAGTAGTAAATAGTAAAGTTGTGATGATGTGATATGTTTGATAATGGAAGGGTTTATGCTAATTAAAGTAGGAAATGCCTTACATACCTCTTTAGCCGAGTTACTAAGATCAATGCTACTCCTACTTGCTACTCCTACTTTACTCCTACTTTGCAACTCCTACTTTGCTACTCTACTTTATGCTTATCGAGCTTCACATAGATTCGCTTCGCTCATCTATGCTCATCTGTGCCACCTATGCTTATCATGCTCAATCTAATTAATCCTTTATTAACATGATATTAATGATATAGAATCCTACCGTATTGATTCTGATGATGAAAGTGAAGCAAGTCATTGATAATCGCGGAAGTCAGTTGATGGGTACTATGCATCAACTTTCTTCCTCACAAGCGAAGGGAGTTGGAGGATATTGATAGATATCTCAATTGATATCTTCAATTGCTTGTTTACAACTCAATTGATTGTTATTGTTATGTCTCAATTGACTTCAATTTCACCCTGTATGTTTTCCCTAACAAACTCGCTTCGCTCGATTGTTAGGTCGAATGTTGAAAAGCTCACAATCTCGCTTCGCTCGATTGTGAACTAACATCTAAAGAACTGCACAAGCGTATTCTTTGCCCTCACCTCCCACTCATAAATAGCCATCTGTAACTTATTCTTTTCCTCCTCCACATCCTCCTCATCGTGGTCTACGCCCTTCAACAACTGCTTGGTGAAGGCAAGGAACACCAACGCAAAGTAGAACCTCAAGACCGACACCACGACCGTGGTGCTAAAGATAAAGAACAACTCTCTGGCCTGCGACGCCGACTGCGACGACACGCCCGAGTAGTCTGTGTTGGAGCCAGTGGAGTTCTCTTCGTTGTGGAACCAGAAATACACAAAGTAAAAGGTGTAGAAGACCCCAATGGCAGTGTCGACGAGGAACACTAGGGTGCTGAGCGAGAGCTTGCGGACGTTTTTGGGAAGCCTGCAGTTACCGAGGTTGGAGAGACTCGAGATGTAGAAGGGGAGAATGGCCATACAGAGGATGTTCCAGAGCCATTGGAAAAAGTTGATGGGGTGGCCGGTGAAGAGAGAGAGGAAACCGTAGACTCCACCGGCTTTGTTGAAGATGGAGATACCGAGGACGATTTCTACTCCAAAGTAAAGGGGCATGACCCCGAAGAATTTCTGTTGTTAGTACGAGCGAAAACAATCGAGCGGAGCGAGATTGTTGAGCCAGGAACATTATAAAATACACAAGAACATTAACAGGAACATTAACAAGAACATTGACAAGAACATTGACAAGAACATTGACAAGAACATTGGATAATATATCCAAACGGGTTGTTTGAACAACATCGAAGAATTTTGAACAAGCAAGTAAACTCGATAATTTGTAAGAACAAAACATTCCACATTCCAGTGGTAGCACAATGTATAATGAAAAAAGTGTGTGATAGGATCGTTAGTAGTAGTAGTAGTAGTGGTAGTACTAATAGTAATTGTAAAACTAGTAGTACTAGTTGTAGTAGTAATAATAGTGATAGTAGTACTAGTAGTACCAGTAATTAATAGTAATGGTAGAATGTCAACTAGCGTTAAGTGTTCTAGTTACCCAATCTCCTATAGTAAATTCAACATAGTACGTGGTAGTCCTGACTTTTTGTAGTTCTGAGATCCTCTAGTTCTGAGCTCGTAGTAGTCATGTTCCTTATAGTCTTCCATTGTAGTCTGTTCGTTGTGGTAGTCTTCGATCTTGTCGTTCTGTTCGTGGGCTTGTTGTATTGTTCATCCTATATCAGTTTCAAAATACTCCAAGTATCACTTGTGGCAACCGACACTGAATCTCCATAAGTACTTACTTGCGGCAACACTTTGTTGACGGCGGATGCGATAGTCATGGAGACGAAAAACTCGGACGAGGTGGAACAGAAAAAAAGATCAGAGCTCAATAGAATAACAAACTAGAGTGTACAATAGTGTTTGAATGAGCAGTGCTGAGAAAGGGTGTAAAGCAACCTAATAAAGCATTTGATGATCAATATTCTCACTTCCCACAACTTTCAGCGACTTCATAGTAGAGCCAACTAGTGTTTAGACAATCAATGCTTTTGAGACAATGAGGAGCTTTTGAGACAATGAGGTACTTTTGAGGGAATATGGCGCTTTTGAGAGAATCAGATGCTTTCGAGGAATTCAGATACTTTGGTGATATTTTTGGTGTCATTGTTCAAGTCCTTCAACTCGCTCGATTCAAGATTTTTCGCAACCATCAAATGGGTACTGAAATGGTGCAACTGAAATGGTGCAACTGAAATGGGTGCAACTGAAATGGGTACAACTGAAACGAGCGAACTTGAGCTGACATCCAAAACCTCTTCAAACACTTCCTTGATCAAGATTAGGATTGGTGCCTTTTTGCCCAACCATAGCATTACTCTCATTTATATGACCTCTATCTCAGCCAGCATGTAGTATCAAACAGTGACGAAGAACATTGTCCTATTTGAAGTAAGATAATTTATTATAAAATATATTATAGGGGACCTCTACGTTGACAGTATGTGTGTCAAATTATGAACTTTGCCTGATCTGTGGGTACTGCATATAAGAGCTCATCACTGCGAACTTACCTTCAGTATAATTCTAGTCCACTTCCAATGTGACCAAGTGAATTCTTTATCTCAAGACAACTTCAATACAAAAATCACTCACTAGATTAACAGCTTTTGACTACTAATGACATCTTTCGCTGACTAGTCGAGTATTCGCTCTACTTACTATCTGTATTTACTATATTTACTATCTTAATATCTGTATTTACTGTATTTACTGTATTTACCATCTTAATACTACATTTCTCTTCAACATAAATTCGCTTCGCTCATCTATGTTTGCTAATCTATGTTCGCTCATCTATGTTCACTCATGTTCACCTTGTACTTTTCTCATAGATTCGCTTCGCTCATCTATGAAAAAAAGTCATCATGTCCTACGAAGACATCCTCACCAAGTATGCGGATAAAATCAACACCGATCCCATAAAAAACGCCAAAACCACCAAGGACCGTGCCAACCGCGCGACTGTGGAGCAAGTGCTCGACCCGCGGACCATGCGGTTCCTCGGCAAGATCATCAACAAAGGAGTTCTTTCTCGCATCAACGGCTGTATCAGTACCGGTAAAGAGGCCAATGTCTACCACGGGGACCACGAGGACCCGCAGATCACCGCCGAGTACGCTGTAAAAATCTACAAGACGTCAATTCTCGTGTTCAAAGACCGTGAACGGTATGTGGACGGAGAGTTTCGGTTCCGGAACCAGAAGAACCAGAGTAACCCACGTAAAATGGTCAAGATGTGGGCCGAAAAGGAGTTTCGTAACCTCAAGCGTTTACACACACACGGGATCCCGTGTCCCGAGCCCGTAGAACTCCGGTCCCATGTTCTTGTGATGGAGTATCTCACCAAAGGAGAAGCGCAGCCATCGCCAAAATTGAGGGACCACCCATTTGAGAATGTTGAGGAGATTGTGCACTTTTACCACCAGATGTTGTTTTACATGAGGCGAATGTACCAGGAGTGTAGGCTCGTGCACGCTGACTTGAGCGAGTACAACTCGATTGTGCACAATGGGGTGCTCCATATCATCGATGTGTCGCAGAGTGTGGAGCCCGAGCACCCGATGTCACTCGACTTTTTGAGGATGGATATCAAGAACGTGAATGATTTCTTCTCCAAGAAGAAGATCAATGTGTATCCAGAAAGACACATCTTCAAGTACATCACGGACGAGAAGTTGGGGGTGGAGAACAACTCGGATGAGGAGTTGCGCAAGTACTTGGAGACAATTCCGTTGAAGACCACAGAGGAGGACGAGGTGGAGGATGAGATCTTTAGAACAATGCATATGGTGCGGTCGCTCAACCATTTGGATGAGAGAGATTTTGAGAAATTTTCAGAGGGGAAGGTGCTCACAATGAAGGAGTTGACGGAGGGTGGAGAAGGAGATGATAGTGATAGTGATAGTGAGGACAGTGAGGACAGTGAAGATGAAGAAGATAGTGAAGATGAAGACAGTGATGATGATGAAGACAGTGAAGATGAAGATGAGGAAAAAGGTGACAAGGAATGGGTCGATAAAGATACTCCACTCAAGGGCAAGAAGTTTGAGGATAAGGATGAGAAGAAGGCCAGGAAGGAGGCTGCCAAGCTTGCGAAGCAGGAGAAGAGAAAGACGAAGATGAAGAAGCATGTGAAGAAGAAGATTGTGAATAAGAGGAAGAATAAGTGATCGACACCAATTGACACCAATTGAGTGAAACGAAATTGGTGGAGAAGTAAGCAGTGAAGAATAGTGATAAGGAAGCAGGTAAGAATAAGTGAGAAGGAAGCAGGTAAGAATTAGTGAGAACTGTGACAAGCAGTGAAGATATAGTGAGAATAAGAAGAGAGTGAAGATAGTGAAGGGTGAAGATAGTGGAGAGTGAAGACAGTGAAGACAGTGACAATCAGTGAAGCCAGAGAAGAAGTGAGAAACAGTGAGAATGAGAAAGAAACACAATCCTCACTATAAACAAAAATCTTCAAGGAAGACATAATGGTAGTAATAGGTTCACATTTACACAACACGTCTTTGGTATACTTTTTTTGATAGATTTATAGAGCCGCCTGCATACAGAATTTTTCAGATCAAAAGTGTACAAGTATTTACATATTCAGTATCCAAGTTAATAGTATAGGACAATCATATGAGTTGTCTATGGTTTTGGTAGTACTATTCAGTGACTAAACTTCATTTTTGTAGGGTCGTTACATACGTTACATAAATTGAAAGGTGTAGCCAAAATTGCCTAACAAGTGCTTAGATATTATGAATGTATTAACATGATACAAGTTCATATGCTTATAAGTTCATATATTACCTTGCTTGCCTTTTCTCAATTGTGTTGGACATGTAGTTCTCGTGTCTACAAAATCGCTCTCACAATTTCGCTACGCTCAATTGTGAAAGCGAACTGAATTTTTCTTCTTTTTTTTGACACGCGTTATGTTCATCCTCCCCACCTTGTTGGCCTTCCTCCAACTCACGAGCGCCCTCCACTTCTACCTCAACACCGACGAGACCCGGTGCTTCTTTGAGGAGTTGCCCGAGCACACCCTTGTTGTTGGCAGAATCGACGCCTACGAGAGAGGCGACCACTCGACCGAGTACACCAAGAACCCACTGTTGAAGGTTCAGATCACCGTGGACGAGACCTTTGACAACAACCACCGTGTTGTCAACCAGAAATCCGTCCCATCTGGTGAGTTCACCTTCACTTCCCAGGACTCTGGTGAGCACAAGTTCTGCTTGACCCCAGTGTACGAGACTGGCGAGCACAACAAGCGCAACCACCGTATCTTTTTCGACCTCGCCTTTGGCTCGGCCCACGACTACGCCGACTCCAAGTCCACACGTAAGGTGGACTCGTTGACATCGCAGGTCCAGAACTTGAACAACAAGTTGCAGGAGATCCACTTGGAGCAGGAGGCCATTAGAATGAGAGAGGCCGCGTTCAGAAACCAGTCCGAGAACACCAACTCCAGAGTGGTTAAGTGGACTATTATTCAGTTGTTTGTGTTGGTGGGAACTTGTGCTTACCAGTTGAGACACTTGAAGAGTTTCTTTGTGAAGCAGAAGATTGTATAAACAGCGAGCGAAGCGAGCTGTTTAGCGAGCTGGTAAAGGAGCACAAATAAAACAAGAACAGTGAGAAAGCGAGCTGTTCACACGTAGAAAGAAGAAAGAACAACTTCGTTTCGCGAAGTTGGACTAACAGAATAACAGCAAATTTCAAATTTGCTGAATGGTTTGACAAATAATTAACAGCTAAGATAGAGCAAATAGTTAACAAGCCAATTGTTCAGTACAAATAAATTGACAACAAAATAGCAGCTTAGTCTGCGTACTCGTAATTAGGAAGTACGATTTAGGAAGTATGAATTAGGAAGTATGAATTAGAAGTATAAATTCAGGACGTATGATCTGGGACGTAATTTAGGAGGTATAAATTTGGGAAGTATAAACATTGCCTATCTAACGTTGCTTGATTTTTGAAGTATGATAGTGATCTTTTACCAACGGCAAGTTACTTAGTATTTTCTATTTAGATTTAATGTACTTCTATCGAATCAATTTCGCTACGCTCAATTGATTCTTGCGCATTGATTCTTTCGCTGCGCTCATTGATTCAGATTCTCTTTTTATGGACCTCATCGCCCGAATTGCTGCCCTCGAATCAGAAAATGCCCTGTTAAAAGCCCAACTAGCTTCTACATCCACTTCTCCACCTCCACCTCCAACCACCTCCTCCACCCCATACCTCACCCTCGAAGAATACAAACGGTATGGTCGCCAAATGATTGTTCCCCAATTTGGAGCCAAACAGGCCCAGCTCAAGCTCAAATCCTCCAAAATATTGGTTGTGGGCGCCGGAGGACTTGGGTGTCCGGCGCTATTGTATCTCGCGGCCGCGGGTGTTGGCCACATCGGTATAGTGGACCACGATACCGTGGATCTGAGCAACCTCCATCGCCAAGTGCTCCACACAACTGCCTCTGTGGGCATGCTAAAATGTGAGTCTGCAAAACGGTACCTCACACTGCTCAACCCAAACGTCCACATTGAAACCTATCCGCACAGATTGGACTCGCTGTGTGCTTTTGGAATAGTGGAGAATTACGATGTGGTGCTCGATTGTACTGATGCCCCTGCCATTCGGTACTTGATCAATGATGTGGCCCTGCTCTGTGAAAAAACCATTGTGAGTGGGTCTGGACTCAAGACCGATGGTCAAGTTGCTGTTTTGAATTATGACAATGTTGGGCCATGTTACCGGTGTTTCTACCCCCAGCCCCCGTCGCCTAGTCTGGTGACCTCATGTTCAGATGGTGGGGTGATTGGGCCTGTGATTGGGCTCGTGGGGGTTTCGATGGCCGTGGAGGCCATCAAGGTGTTGACGGGTTTCTACACGGGGTCGTTCCAGCCGTTTTTGTTGCTGTACTCGGCGTACCCACAGCAGCAGATCAAGTCGTTCAAAATGAGAGGAAGACAGAAGTCGTGTTTGGCGTGTTCAAGACAGATATCGAGGGAGGATATAGAGCTGGGGAGGATAGACTACGCGGAGTTCTGTGGGAAGGTGGTGTTGGAGAAGTTGGATGGGAGGTATAGAATGCTGGCAAGGGAGTTGGCAAAGGAGTTGGCAAAGTCGGCAGATTGGAGGGAGAGTGAAAAGAAGGACGATTGTGAGTGTGGAGTAAGTGGAAAGAGGGGAGAGAAGGAAGAGAAGAAGGAAGAAAGTGGAGAGAATAAGAAAGAAGAGAAACAGGAAGAAAGTGGAGAGAATAAGGTAGAGGACACACCAGCTCTCACCCTCATTGACGTCAGAACTAAAGAACAATTTCTTGTGGCTGCTCTTCCTGATACTGTCAATATACCCTGGGAATATCTCAACAAACTTGACCTGTTGGAGTCGGTGTTGCGGAAAGTCGATAAAAAGTCCCATTTGGCGTTTATTTGTAGGTATGGGAATGATTCGCAATTGGCTGTGAAAAAGGCTTTGGCATGGGGGTTTGAGAATGTAAAGGATGTGGTGGGGGGATTGAGGAAGTGGTCGGAGGATGTGGATGAGAGTTTCCCTCTCTACTAGAACAATTGAGCGGAGCAAAATTGTTCGAAAATCAAGAGTAGAGATTGTAATAATAAACTAATAGAGGAGTTCAGGAACTAAGAATGGAGGTTTTGAATAATAGAGAACTATCTAATAGATATACCATAAGGGGCAATAAATGTAGACTGAAATTCAAAAATCTCGCACTCAGAGAAGGTGGTATTCTCGCCATACCCTTCCTTTACACTTTTCAGAGAATTTTCAAGAAGTCCTCTCAAAATAAATTTCTCATTGGTTCTTACCAACTCTTAAAAACTTACAAAATGTTCTGGAGAGTTGGTCAAAAACTACGCGGAAGCTCTTTAATAAAGTGAAAAGTAGGTAGATACTTTTCTCCTTTTGTGTCACCTGCCTTTTCGCAGCCATTTTCTACACTCTTGAGTCATCATATTCATATAGATGTGATAAACAGTAGACATCGCAGTTTTTCAACGCGTGTCGTTCAGTAAGGACGAAATGCCAGCACTCACCTGCTGACTTCAGCGGTCCGGTAATATATTGCAATCTTGATGCAAGCAGTGCAAGTAATGAGAAAATAGAAAAAAGATGGATGCTCTTGAGATCATTAACAAAGTAACTTTGCTCTTCAGATTATGAAAAATCCTTTCCGTCTCCTCTAGCACGAGGGTTTTCAAGAGCCTTAGGGCCAGCATAGTGGAAAATCATGGCCTGCGACGATTCAATCAAGAAGTTCAAGTTTCTCGCCTTACTCGGGTCATTGTTACAGTACAAGCTCGTGTCCAAGGTAAAGTCAAAAGGACCTGCATTGGAGGCGGCCCATTTGTTGTAAGCATCTTGGGTCGAGTGCTGGATATTGTCAAAGGTTTTCAAGTAGTTGAAGATGGAGACTTCGTTGGCTCCAGCCTTAATATCGACAAACTCACCTCTCCATGGAGTCTTGGTGGTGAGGTCATAAACTCCGGTGAAAAGAAGCTGCTGGTATTTCATCTCGTCCTTGTAGAATTGGTACTTGTCAAAGAAGGTACTGTTCTCGTTTGTGGAAGCAACTGCAACATCCACACCCTTTTGGGCCCAGTCACTTTCGTTGGTGTATTTGTAGAGGGAGGAACAACTGGAAATGACTGCACCGGCCACAGAAGGCATTTTGTCTCTGTTCATGGAGCTGGTGCCGGCGTCACCGAATCCGTCGAAGAACAAGTTATCGGAGTCCTTGAAGGTTGAAAACAAAAAGTCCACACACTTTTTAGCAAAGTCAAGGTATTTCTGGTCGTTTTTGTGTGCATAAACCTTCAAGGCTGCTAACGCGGCCTCTGCAGTCGAAATGGCTGCAATATACGGGCCGTTTCTCTTCCAGGGAACTCCTCCGTTTGGACCCCACTGGTCCAACAACTCGTCAGTGGTCTTTTGACCCGCATCAAGGTACGCAGTGTTGTTGGTGGCTTCATAGGCCTCGATGTATGCCAGTGCAAATTGCGCATTGTTATCGTTGTAAATGTCCTGGTTACTAGGAGACAATTGGAACGAAGAGCTGGATCCAGCCTTGTACTTGTCAAAAGTCTTGATTGCTTTGTCAATTTTGTCCAGGAGGTATGGAACAGTCATAATAACGGCTCTGGTGGCTCTGGTGACGTACCATGCCTCGGGCTGCACAAAGCTTTGGTTGCACAGTTTGCTGTTGGCCGTCCACAGCTGGTCGCTCTCGCTGTAAAAGTTGCGGAAGAGACTTCTGGCAGAGTTGTAGTCGGTGTCAATAGGGACGTCATTTTGGGGGAGAATGACAAACCGGTAGTGGGCTCTCTCAACGAGATTGGTGTCGATTGGAGCGGCTGCGACAAGCAGCAAAAGCAGCAGAACAATGAGAGTTCCGCCAAGTTTCATGGTAAAGAATGAGAGTAGTTGGTAAAAGAGTCGAGGTAGAGATTGTGAACACTACGCTACAAGAAATTACTTCCTTTTTATGTTCCCCGGATTTAAAATGTCAGCATCGCTTTTGAGCTATTTCAGGCATCGCGTTTGAGCCAAACGACATTTCATATCTTGAAACATGTCCCCCTCAGATAGTTTTTGGGTTGCACGATTCGAATGGCTGCGAAAAAGTCATAAAATGGACTTTCGCAAAAATGTGAGCCAAGTGTTGTAGAAACTACCTGATGGTGGTCGACAACCCTTTGGCAGACCCACAATGCTAAGGGAGCCAAGACCCTATCTGCAGAGATCGCCTTCACTTTGGAACCAAACTTTATTTACTTGGAAGAAAAAATAATATCCACATCGAGATTATTCGATGTACATTTATTGTGCAAACAAAGGCATCTATTTTTTTATAGATTCTTCTTCAAGTGAGAAGAATGGCTCTCTTGGTTAGCTTTTCTTGGAATAACTTTCAAAGAAAACGGAGTCCCAACTTTTCTGTAGACTGATTTTGAAACCCGTCATTGGTGTCCGAGTGGTCAAAATGATTATGAACTTGGGTCTGAAGTTCAAACAGCAAAACAGATACCTCGCACGAGGGACGAACATTCTATGATATTTCATCCGTCAATTCTGAATACGTACCTTGCAGTGTGTGATTCATCTTGAATTTCGATGATGCCAGCTACAAAACTCGATGGTGTCAGCTTTCTGCCTATAAGTCCAATTTAGCGCTTTCGAGCAATGGACTAATCGCTGTCAAGGTAAGTTTAGAGCAAGTGGAAGTTTAGAGCCATTCTGAGGAAAAATAGCAGTTCCCATTACCTCACTGCTGGGGTCTCAAACCAATGCAAAAGCAAACAGCTTCTTCACTGTCATTACCATATTTGGATATTGAGAAGTCATTCTGGAGCAAAACACTTGATTGCGTTTCAGATGTATGATGATTCTTCCGTCATTTCATTCTAGATTATGTAAGATGAAAGATGGAAGTGTGTGGAATGCATTGTTAGTGGAGGTGGACTTAGAAATAGCTTCTAAGAAGCTTGAATGGGTATGCATTTGGGGGATTCGAAATTTGCAAACAACTGGAATTATCGTTTCTACTGATCAACGACCACACACCCCTTAATCATGACTAACAACTGATAGATTAAGCTCTTGAAATCAGGTTAAAGGAACTATGACTACTCTTCAAGAAGCGACTGCCCAAACACTAAAAAACTTTCAAAAGTACACGAATGTTTAGGTAACTTTTGTTGTGTCTCGTCTTTTATTTTGAGTTTGTTTTGTGACTCTTTTTGCAGCCATTCTGATGCAGGGTCCGCATAAGTGATTCTTCATTAATGGTAGGTACGGCTTATTAAAAAGCGATTGAAAGAATGTGCTGATTACAATCAATACACCGGTTTGGTCACGGTACAGTCTTTGGTGTTTGTTACACCCACTAATGGTGTTACAGAATACCACACCATTTTTGCCAACCCAAATTTTCACTCGTAACATCACAACACACATTAAAGTATCAAGTATACTATAATCAAATACACATTAAAGTATCAAGTATACTATAATCAACGTAATACACGATCTCACCTCACTTTTACTTACTTTATTTGAGTATGTAGGAATGTCCGTGCTCTCAAGACGTTTCTCGTCTTACAGTGTCATTATTATACATTTATAGTACTTTTCTTGTTCTCGTACTTCTCTTGTTCTTGTACTTCTCTTGTTCTTGTACTTCTCTTGTTCTTGTACTTCTCTGTTCTTGCACTTCTCTGTTCTCGTACTTCTCTGTTCTCGTACCTCTCTATTCTTCTCTTCTCACTCAGACGCACCCGACTCATCCAACCTTTCCACCACCAATAATCCACTTGCTGTTCCCATCACATACATCGAACTTCCTCCCACGTTATCGTTCCACGATAATGCTGTCACCATCACCTCGTGCGGACTCACAGGATGCTGCTGCGGCACTTCCACCGGCACCACAGTAAAGTCACCACTCACTTTTAGGTGCTCATCCTTTTCCATTCTCCATAATCTAAGTGGAGTCAACACTTTATTTGTAGTCTTGGACCCATTCAAAAACTTCCTCGCATAGTTCACCGTCACCACATCACCCCCAGCTGTCCCCGTCAAACATACCGGGTGTCCTAGCCTTTCGCTCAGGTGAATCGCAGTCAAAAACGCATCCAATCGCAAGAGATAGTTACCCGTTTCGTGCGGGTTGCGGAAGAAATTGTACGTGATCGAATCCAGTGTTCCTGCATATAGTATAAGGTCGAGCAGCCGGTTGTAAGTTGGTCTGAACGAAGATCTTCCCTGCGGCACGACTCTGCTTTGAAGTGGGTTCAGGTACTCGTAGATTATGGCGTCAGTTCCAGTTGAATTTATGCTCACAAGGAACTGGGAGTCCTCGAGTTCGACGCAAAAGACCACAGATATCGAACTATCTGTGATTTTTGTCACGTAGGAAGGCACATTAAGGGTGTCTGAGCTCAGTTCGGCATGAGGAAGTAGGTACTCGTATAGATAACCGTCTGTTGTACCAATGAGCACTTTATCTGAGCCTAAAAAGTCATAGGTAGTGAAGTAGTCTGAAGACGAGTAAGTCGCCAAAGGCACTAGTTGCCTTTCAGTTTCTGTTTCACTATGTGAAACTTTAAAAAGATGGAAACTACCATCTGTGAACGTGCCTGCTAAAACCCCCAAACAATCGCTGGTGTAAATGGGCACCCAATTCAAGTTGTTAGTGGCACCTATTTTCGAAGTATCGTACACCGATACTCTTTGGAGCTCGTTTGACGAGATATCGTATCTATAAATCTGTATTTCTGAGCGCACCAGTTTGAGGGGAGCTTTTCCAAACAAGCTCAATTCCTGATTGTTGATTAACAGGTCAAGTCCATTGGGGGAATATATAGTTGCAACAGCCAAGTATTGGTACTGGGAGGGTTCCAATGGGAGGGGAAGCCACTTTGCCGAGGACACCGCACCACCAGCATAAGTTATAAATCCCGTTCTGTCGATTTCCTTCAAGGATAATAGTTCTCCAGGCTTTAAAGAGTGGTGGATAGAATTGCCATTTCTCGAAAGATAAAAAGGGAGTTGTGGGGGGTTGTCGGTGTCGATGCTGCCTGAACGTTCCAAACTTATTGACTCCTCTTCAATTGGGATGGCGTCTATATTGACGCTTGGATACTCTATTGTTTTTAAATTTCCAGAGCGGACCTCATCGTAGACCAATTGTTCGTTTGCAAAAAACAAGGTTTTATCCCAGGTGTTCTTGTAGTTGATCATGGCGTGGTAGAAGGGCTCATCGCAGCCCCGCATGTGCCGTATTCTGGTCTTGAATGTGAGGTCTTTGGTTTTATTGGACATTTGTAGAGAGAAAAGTTCGAAACTGCTCACAAGTATATTTACAGTCGAAACAGTGCATCCAAAGAGTGATCTAAAGTCAAGAGTGCATCTAAAGTCAAGAGTGCATCTAAAGTCGAAAGAGTACATCTACAGAGTGTAAAGAGTGCATCTACAAAGTCTACAGTGTGTAGATAGCATATCTAGTTTAACATTATCTGCTCTAGATTATCAGTCTCAGATTCACAATCACATTATCTACACTCACATCCATCAACACTAATCTCATTCTACAGAGACCCATTAATTAGCATATATCAACCAGCATAGATCACCTTAGCACCACATGACAAGTCCCAAGAAGAAAAGAGACTGGATTGAGGATGACTTCTTCTCGTTGGCTCCATTGGAGAAGAAGAAACTGAAGAAGAAAGGGAAGAAGAAGGAGCATCTCACCACAGAAATCTCTCCAATGATTGAAGAAGCCAGGGAAACGGAAGTAATAGAAAAGGTAAATGAGAAAGAAACTCCGAGCTTCTCAATAGATGATGAGATAAGTGAGATTATAGGTTCAAAGGATGACTTAGATATTGAGGTTACAGAAATAGTTCCAAAGAGAAGTAGAGGTCGCAGGAAACTAGGTCTGAAAGATCCTAGAAGTGAGAGTAAGATAAGTGGGAGTAAGAGCCTGAAGGTTCGTTCAAAGGTTAGTTCAAAGGATGGTATAAAGGATACAAAAAGTAGTTTGAGAGAACCTCTTCTGGACTCTGGATCTTCAGACTCGGAACTTTACACTACGCCGCCCACTTCTTTTTCGTCTATAGGATACCAGTTTTCCGAAGAGAATGAGGGAAAACGCATGTATGTGATAAAAGTCAACACCAAACTCCCCGTCCCCCCCAACTACGAGCCGCTGCTTTCGGCTGACTTTGGTGCCAAAGGCACCAAGAAGTTCGGGTCTATTTTGGACGCTGTCAACGAGCACTATGTGAACTTTTTCAAGGACTCCATGAAGTCAGAGCTTGTGGACAAGTACAACTCCGAAGACACCACGCTTGTGTGGGTGGATGGTAAGATGGAGTTGAAGGGCTTCTACAAGCCAAGCACATTGCGAATCCCGCCCCCGGGACCCTTTGATGTGGTGACAGATGAAGTGGATTCGATGGCCCCCACAGACTTGAGGTGTATTTTGATACCGAAGGAACACGCGTCTTGCTACGCAGACGTGTATCCGGAGTTTAGAAAGGATGATTACGATAAAACGGGGGAGGAAGGGGTGGAGGGAGTGGAGGGAGTGGACTCTGTTGCGGATGGAATAGGAGCTGTGGAAGTGATAGATGTGGATGAGGACGTGAAGGAAGAAAAACCAGACCGGTCGGGGTACTTCAAGATTGGGTTGAAGGGGCGCGATAACAAGCGCATAGAGGTGGAGGTATCGGAAAAGACCAAGGTGAGGAAGTTGTTGGAGTTTTACATTGCGTCCAAGAAGTTGGACGCAAAGGGGGGGAAGTTGATATTTGATGATGAGGAGTTGGATATGGAGAGTACGGTTGGGGATACTGAGTTGGAGGAGGATTTCGAGGTGGAGGTGGTTATATGAGCCCACATGAGCACACATGAGCATATATGAGCGTAGCGAATATGTGCGAATGTGGGCGACTAGTTAACCAATACGAGTGAACTTAAAGTGAACTTCAAGTGAACTGATCTGAGCGACGCCACAGGGGTAATAATGAACAAACTTGAAACGGAGGCATCGCTTCGCTCATATGTCAAGGCGAAGTAAATAGCACTAACAAGTGATCTGAACATTACTGATATGAGCGAAGTGAATATGAGCGAACCTCGCTCAAATTTATCCCTTCGATCTTAATTGCTCTTCTAGATCATATTCACATTCGAACAAGTATCCACTTACGCTGGATACTAAAATTTTAATAGAGGATTACATAGAGTAAATAGTTGGTACATGGATCTCCAAAATAGTAAAAGGTGAATCGGTAATGATGAATGTAAATTGGCGACTGTAGTACTACCTCCACCACAACCTCCATTACCGGTGGTATTTGTAAACTAATGGATGTGGCTGTACGTTGAATAGACTCGGGGCCATGAAAAAAGTCCGTAACCCTTGAGCCACCTCTTGAATGGCTGCGAATTGGAAAAAAAGTGCGAAAATTGCACAAAATCCCTGGACTGAGGCTTTCGTGAGGCTTAAGCTGAAAATCTCCCCCAACGACTCTATTCCCGGGGGAGTGTTTTAAATAATTAAGGTGGTCAATATGTTTAGTATTCTGCATAGTCTAGATCATTGTGTTATTTTCGATAGACCCCTCTATAGACCCCACTCTCATTTCTAGGTTCTGATTCGCATTCACTCTCATACATTCTCATACATTCTCATTTATCTCATCATTCATTCATTCCCACTCACATTTTCTCCTCATTTTTTCATGTCTCATTGTAGTCAAGTGCGGTGTGTGGTTGCATTTTCAATTTTGCGGCCATCTCTTGATGTGCAACGCCAAAAATAACCCTAATAAACCTAATCATGGTTATGTACACTTACAATTCCGGGACACTGCCAACCACAACAGTCGCCCAATTGCAAGGAACGAGTACTAGCTAACACTTGTAGACTTTTAGTGACGTTATTGTTGTTCTATTGTAGTTATCCGTTATTACGTCATTCTAGAGCAATAAATTATCTGCATATTGTGTTAGATCCATGTCTACAATTTTCAGGAAGGTCGTTGAGCTTTCCCCAGTAAACTCCCATATATATACCTCAATCTACAATCGAATCTCAGATCTTAAATCTTCAACAATTTTCACTCCAATCTACAATATACAACCTACCATCTACAACTACTTTATATATCTTTGTTGGATTGTCCCCTCCTGCTGACTAAATTGTCCATCAAAAAATATTTCTTTTTCTTATCATCCCTTCTTTATGAGTGATTCAACCTGGGACGAACTACCCACGAGACTCGAAGTCGACGAGCTATCGCCGCCGTCCCGACTCCTGGCGCTATGGCAAAAGTACATTGTGCCCAACACGGGCATCTCGCTCTTGATTTTGGCGCAGTTTTTCAACTCCATCATGATTGTGACTTGCAAGCTTTTGGTCACCGATAAGAACTTCAACACTCCCATTCATCCCCTCCAGATCTTGTTTGTCCGCATGCTCATCACCTACGGGTGCTGTCTCGTCTACATGCTCGTGACAAAGTCTGTCCCCGATGCCCCATGGGGCCCCAAAGAGATTCGCGGCATGTTGGCCCTCCGGGGCTTTACTGGATTTTTTGGGGTCTTTGGCTTGTACTTTTCGTTGCAGTACCTCAGTCTTTCCGATGCCGTGGCCATCACCTTCCTTGTGCCCATGTTCACGGCCTTCTTAGCGTGGATCATGCTCTCTGAGCGCTACTCGTTCCTCGAGGCTGTGTGTCTGATCTTTTCTCTTGGCGGTGTACTTCTCATTGCGAAGCCCGATTTCATTTTCGGTGCCGAGAGCGATAAGGAAACCAGTGGTGTGAACGAAGATATCGAGTCGCTGTCGACAGAAGCACGTTTGATAGCTTCTGCAGTGGGGTTGCTCGGGGTGTGTGGTGCCTCGAGTGTCTACATCATTCTCCGCAAAATTGGGCACCGCGCACATCCACTCTTGTCTGTGTCGTACTTTGCCCTCTGGTGTGTGATTTTGACGTTTGTCTCTTTGATTGTGCTCCCAGGGCTCCTGTTTGCTCTCCCGCAAAACGGGTACCAGTGGTTCTTGTTTGCGGTGATTGGGTTCCTGGGCTTCTTGATGCAGTTCAGTTTGACCGCAGGTGTCCAGCGGGTCAAGGCAGGGAAGGCCGCCCTCATGTCGTACAGCAACATGGTGTTTGCCATTTTCTGGGACTTGTTTATCTGGTCGCACTTGCCGGGCTTCTTGAGTTTCTTGGGCATTGTCTTGATTGTGGGCAATACGGTGATTGTCTTGAAGTACAAGCCGGTGGAAAAGGGACCGGATGTGGAGAGTAACGGGGTGTCGGAAAGTGGTTATACCGAGGTGCCTCAGGATGAGCAGAAGTATGAGGAGTTTGTATTGGATGATTTGGAGGAGGGACCAAAGGAGAACAAAGACTAAACAATTGAGCGAAGCGAAATTGTTTTAAAGTCACAAGTAACATGTTTCTAGAAACAATTTTAAAACATGAGTTACTAAGAACAATCTACAATAAGTTCTTGGAACAGCCAAGGTACTATCAAGTTTCACAAGTATCAAAAAACAAGATCCAGGTATAATTGAGAGAAAAAAATGAAGCCTTGAAGTGGAGGCTGCAATTGGAACATTTTTGCAACTCATTGTGAATTGAGAAGCACAAGTGTCCAATGATGCGTTTCAGTTTCTTTTCATGTTGATAATCTTCTGTGCAATATTCTGGTTAGACAATGAGATCAGGACGAGCTGGTCTCCCCTTCATTAGAGCCTAGAGTGGACATTTCGATAAATTAATAAAATATAGTAAAGGAAATTGTAGGAGCTACAGTTAATCAATCGTAGTCAATCTGTTAATCAACTTGTCGTTAGTCAATCTGTTAGTCAATCTGTCGTTATTCAATCTGTCGTTAGTCAATCTAGCGTAGTCAATCTAGCGTAGTCAATCTATCTTTTATATTGCCGGTCTACAGCTATACAACGTAAAACTTCATCAGGTTGAGATTTGAGTGGCTCTGAACTTTCTGAAAGGAGGGAGATTCGATAGTCGATGTGCATATTCATAATCCATGATTTATGTTCCATTATCCATTAACCATAATCAATCCATTTCCATAATCTATATCCACAATCATCTCCATAATCAATCCATATTCTATAATCCATATGGTGAATGTTCATTTACTAGCATGCACATAAAAACCCGCATCTAACTGAATATTTACTCACCAGATTCGCTTCGCTCATCTGGTTCGCTCATCTGGTTCGCTCATCTGGTTCGCTCATCTGGTTCGCTAATTCAACCAATCCAACTCCTCCTTCACCTCCTTCACCTTTGCAAATCCCCCCACATTCGCATCAACAATTCCTATCAACTGCTCCGTCTCACCCCGTAACTTGTCGAGATTCCCAATCAATTTCCGCAGGTTGCTCAAGTTCACATCCACATATTCTAGTTTGAGAAAGTCTTGGGTGTTGGGATTGGATGGAAGGGCCCTGAGGTCGCTCACCCAGCGTGAGTTGACCATGTGTACAGAAATTCACAGAACTTCACAAACGAGCGGAGCGAGTTTGTGCGAATTTAATGATCGGAGCGTAGGACAAAAAAGACACATTCACTCAAGACACATTCACTCAAGACACATTCACTTCTATCACTTCTATTTACTTCTACATTACTGCTATATTTACTTCTGTATTTTCTTTCATAGTTTCTTCCACTTTCTACTTTCACCCTTCTGTCTATGTATTTTCAATGCTACTCCGCAACTATTCTGTCCTCCCTCCAAATACCCAGGATATCCTTTGGCAAATCCTCCTTTGTAACACTTTCCCTGTCCAATTCCACTCCGTCCAAGTTCTTGAAGAACTGGGCAATTGGGTCAGTGTACCATCTGGACCCCGCAAACTTGAACCAACCCAAGTGTCCTCCGATAGTCGTGGTTATCAATGCAGTGTATGGGTTTATCTTCACCTCAGAGTACGGCAAACTCCGCGATCCCGTAATCGGGTCGTCCTTGGAACTCAAGATAAGTGTAGGAACCCTCACCTTGGATAATCTCTGTACTGGAGAGGCATGGCGGTAGTACTCGTCGGCATTATTAAATCCAAAAATCTTGGAGGTGAAGGCATCGTCAAAGTCCTTGAGTAATTCTACCTTAAACTGGTCCGGATTGGACTTGTAGCTTTCAATGTACTTGTCATACTTCAAGTGCGTGTGGTAGTGCTCATTCAACAACCTCATCAAATTCTGAGCCATGGTGGGCGAATAGATATAGTGCCCAAGGTAATTGTCCCTGATGTGGTACAGCGAGTCTGGGAAGTCCCAGGGAGTACCCAACATGGCAGCTCCCTTGATTTGCGAGCTGATTTGGTCGCCCTCTTGCGCAACATAATTGGCTACGAGTGCACCACCAAGCAGGAACCCAATCAAGTACACACGCTTATTGGGCCATTTCTTGCTAATGTGCTCATTCACAAGGTACCGAAGATCGTTCGTCCACAAGCCATTGAAGAGCTGGGGCGTCGTAATGGTGTGGTTCGCACACCCGCGCGCATTGAGCACAAGCGCATCGAATCCCGAGTCTGATGTCACGTGATTCACGATGGCGCGGATGTAGGATTCGTATGAACCGCCCGACAAGCCATGGAGCGCCACCAACAAGGGCCTGTCGTTGTCTAAGATCTGCTGTTCGAGGGCCGGGTCCAAGTACTCTGTTCTTGGGGGCAATTCTTTGATTTGGGACTCTGGTTTGAACCTGAGGTGATCTTGATCGGACTTGTCCTTGCCCACCGCGTAGTCCACGGTAAAGGTCAGCTTGCCGCCCCAGCGATCGTACTTCATTTTCTCGCCTTTGAGGTCGTAGAACTTGGACTCGGACTCGACAGTGAGCACACGGCGCTTGTAGTAGACCTGGTCGGTGTTTTCAAACTTGTTCACCGCGGTGTACATGGTCTGGAGATGGCCCAGAGCCAATAATGGGTTGACGTAAAAGTACGAACCATTTGCAAATTCCGAGGGCAAGAGATCGGCAATGGTCTTGGAGCCGTCGGGGGAGTTGAACCTGATGGGGCGCGTGGGGAAGGTGCTTTCAACGTGTGATTTCAAGAGCGTCCACATGTTGCGAAAAGTTAAAAGGAAGTACCGAGGATAAAAGAAAAGGGGTGAGAAAGTGAATAAGAAAATACTTGAAGGAGTTAAGAGGTACTGAGGGAGGAATTGAAGGAAGAGCTGATTCGTAATTGTTGAAATACAATAATTGCAAATGAAATACACAATGATTGCAAAGTTGAAATACACAATAATTGCTCTATTGTTGGAAGAAAATCTATGAAGCCAGACAAGCATTGAAAATCACCGCACTTATTCCCAAAGTTCATAGAGATGTGTCAGAGATGATAAAATGATGACATTCAATAAAGATGTTCATAGTTCTTCAACTTGAATAACAATGCTCGATTGTTCAAGCACTGAGAATAGAACCAAGTCATCTTAGAAGTGGGTAAGTTCATTCAAGTTAGTGAACTTGAATTGAAGTTAGGGAACTGAAAGTTAGTGAACTTGGAAGCTAATGGACTTAAAAAGTAAGTGAACTTATAGTATCAACTCATAAAAAGAATGAACTTAGAACCAGTAAGCAATCTCTGTTATCATTCATTCTTATATTCTTTTTCTATGCTGGTTTATGTCCTTGGCAGATATTGAGCACTGGTCAAAACGGTTTCAGGTAATGAAGCAGTACAGAAGAGTCAATCTTAGTTGGGTCTAGTGAGTAGTTAGACTTTGCAATCTTCTTCTCAAGTAGTCCTTCTTCTATCCTCTTTATATCTTCTTTGTACCCTCTGTCTATTATCTTTATTTTCGGCCTTGTGTCTTTAGTCGTCAGTCTTTTCTGTAGTCCTCTTTGCACTCTTATTTCATGAACAGCACTGTTTCGCATGCTCGTCAATTTAAAGCCTCTAGTCCTGCTTTGCCTACTCTGCCTCTGCCTAGTTTGCATCTATCTACTCTGCCTTTATCTACTACCTCTACCTAAACCCAACCTACCCTCTATTTATCATTATATTTACTGGACCAATATCATTTCCGAAATAGGTGTTGCTCTTTCTTTTTATAGACATCCTCTTCACAACGTCTCCCTGTCATCCTAGTAGCCAGTAGCTTGTCAGCTGCTGCTGTTGCAGCAGCTGCTAGGGGGTCGACTTAGTTGTGAAACGAACCATGTATATAGTAGAGAGATTGCAGACTGTGGTGTTGCTACCCCAGTCGCTTCGTTTGCCAGCCTTCCATTTTCGGCCGAATTTGCCCCCATTTGTTCCCCAAAATCCCATCATTCATATTTGATAAGCGCCCAAATTTGCTATCCCTTTTTTTTAACAACAGACATGCAATTCTCCTTCTCTGTTTTATCCACCATCGCTCTTGCGTTGGTTTCCACCGTCGACGCTGCCAAGCACTCCGTCAAGCTCAACAAGGTCTCCAACGATGAGGTCTTGGACGCCAATGTTTTCAAGGAACACACTGGTGCCCTTGCCCACAAGTACTTGAACACCTTCAATGCCGCCTCCGGTAACCCCACTGCCTTTGGTAACGGTGCCCAGGTCCCATTCGTTAGCCAGGGTGGCTACCACGAGGTCCCATTGACCAACTATGTCAATGCTCAGTACTTTACCGAGATTCAGTTGGGTACCCCTGGCCAAACCTTTAAGGTTATTTTGGACACTGGTTCCTCCAACCTTTGGGTCCCATCCCAGGACTGTTCCTCCTTGGCTTGTTTCCTCCACACCAAGTACGACCACGATGCCTCGTCGACTTACAAGGCCAATGGTTCTGAATTCTCTATTCAGTACGGTTCTGGTTCCATGGAGGGATACATCTCGCAAGATGTTTTGGCTCTTGGTGACTTGGTTATTCCAAAGCAGGACTTTGCTGAGGCCACCAGCGAGCCAGGTTTGGCCTTTGCCTTTGGTAAGTTTGATGGTATCCTTGGTTTGGGTTACGACACCATCTCTGTCAACAAGATTGTGCCACCAATCTACAATGCCATCAACCATGGGTTGCTCGACAAGCCACAGTTTGCCTTCTCTCTTGGTGACACCAGCGAGGGTGAGGATGCCGACGGTGGCTCCGCCGTGTTTGGAGGATACGACGAGTCCAAGTTTAAGGGCGACATTACTTGGTTGCCTGTCAGAAGAAAGGCCTACTGGGAAGTGAGTCTCGAGGGTATTGGTTTGGGTGATGAATTCACCGAGTTGTTCAAGACCGGTGCTGCTATTGACACTGGAACTTCTTTGATTACCTTGCCATCTTCCTTGGCTGAGATTATCAATGCCAAGATTGGTGCTACCAAGTCGTGGTCTGGCCAGTACCAGGTTGACTGTAACACCAGGGACGACTTGCCTGAGTTCACCTTGAACTTGGGCGGTGTCAACTTTACCTTGAGTGCCTATGACTACACCTTGGAAGTTGGCGGATCGTGTATTTCTGCATTCACCCCAATGGACTTCCCTGAGCCAATTGGTGACTTGAGTATTGTGGGTGATGCCTTCTTGAGAAGATACTACTCTATTTACGACTTGAAGAAGGATGCCGTGGGATTGGCCAAGGCTGTTTAATCGGGTACAGTCTGAGACTGTTTGAGTGTCGCTGACATGCTCGATATTAGATAAAAGTTGGGTAGGAAGAATCAGAATGATTTCGGAACAACAATCGAGCAATCGGCAATCGAGCGAAGCGAGATTGCGAGATTGCGAGTGTAGAACAATTGACAATCGAGCGAAGCGAGATTGTGAACTAGTAGATGGAGGAAGTACGAGCAATTGAGCGAAGCGAGATTGTGAGGTAGTGGATGTAGGACAGTATTAACAATTGACCAATTGAGCATAGGAACAGTGAGTCTGGATGTAGGAATACGAAGAATTAATTACAACGAAATTGTGGGAACAGTGAAGAGTATGAGTGAATATAAGAAGAAAATCAGAAATTTGTTTTAGCCTATAGATGAGATGTGATCAACACAACAACCTCGCTGCTCGATTGTTGTGAGATTGTCGATTTGAGATACTGCCTCGGTGATCACTTGTTAAGTGAATGGATGAGATTGTTGAGACTGGTTCGAGTGGAGTAGTATGTCACTAATTATCTGAATGTGAAGGACTTGGATTTTCTGCTAGACAAGATAAAGAAGCTTCAACAGATAAACAGCGAGTGAAGCGAATTGTTTGAGTGAAGAGAACAAAGAGGGTCGAAAGTTGTGAATGAGGTCGAGAACGAAGAGATGTGAACAAAAGATGGTAAGAAGTGAAAGTTGTCAAAGACTTTTGAACAATGCGTGCAAATTGAAGCTGCACCAACCCATCATTCAAGATAAAATTAAAGAGTAGTGATTTGGGTTTTGTATATGTGACTTTCACTGTATGATTTGGGGTCTTTCTAGTGATAGATCTTGAATAGAGTGGTGATGGTAGAATAAAGTGGTGACGGTTTGTTAAAGGTATAGGAGAAAGGGAGATGTGGGTTGAAAGCCAGAAAAATACAAAAGAAATCCTCAAGAGGGAGGTATCTAGAGGAGAGTGAAAGATATGTGGGGAGTAAGAAAGAGCAAAAATGAGTAGAAATAGCAAGGCAGAGTAGAATTAGAGCAATTGAGTAGAGTGGATTTGCAGCCAGTACTGTATGCAGGAAGCAAACAGGGAGAGTAGGAGTTTCCGAAGAGGTGAAATTCACTTCACAGCTTTCTCATATAAGTACTCATGTTGGCTCTACGATCCTTTGTAGTGGTACAAAGAAGTAAATATTGAGTTTCAGTAGCACTAAAAGCAGTTAGCTTTTAGTACAGTCGATATTCTTAATGATTGGCAAAGGTTAATTTGTTGGATAGTCCTTATAGAGCACTTTAATGACATACTGATTGTTAGTACTTACTTTATGAGGTCAAACAACCATGTATACGATCTTTTATTTAGTTAAATCTTCTTTTAGTAACCATTTTCGCTCATGTTCGCTCCGCTCACATTTGCTAACATTCGCTCACATTTGCTCACATTTGAGATTCAAATTAATTTTCAAAGATGGCCCACCTCTCAGTGGACTCTCGGACCTTCACCGACATGTCCAAGCTCAAACACTTTGATATCATCCAGAAACTCGGGCAAGGCACCTTTGGGGTTGTCCAGAAAGCGCGGTGTCGGCGCACGCGCCAGCTCGTGGCCATCAAGCAGTTGATCAACCACTCTGCCAAAGAGGGATTCCCCATCACAGCCATGCGAGAAATCACCATTCTCAAGCAGTTGAACCACAAGAACATCCTCGAAATCTCCGAGATGATCCACGAGGACCCCAAAGTCAACAGTGCCAGTGAACTAGTCACCACCCGCGGGTGCTTTTACACTGTTTCACCATACATGAGCAGCGACTTGGTGGGATTGCTCGAGAACCCCCACGTCAAGTTGGAGCTTCCCCACATTAAATGCATGATGTACCAGCTCCTCCAAGGTGTGCAATACATACACGACCACCACTTCCTCCATCGAGACATCAAAGCCGCCAATATCTTGATTGATTCAGAGGGCGTGTTAAAAATTGCAGATTTCGGTCTTGCGCGCACTTACCACGGAACATCCCCCCGTTTGGGCAAGGGTCCAGGTGGCGGTGAGCGCGCATACACAGGGTTGGTAGTCACGCGGTGGTACCGTCCCCCCGAGCTCCTTTTGGGGGAGCGCAAGTACACCACGGCAGTGGATTTGTGGGGCGTTGGGTGTGTATTTGCGGAGCTCTTTACAAGGAGACCAATATTGGTTGGTAAATCGGATGTTCACCAGGCCCAGTTGGTGTTTGACTTGGTAGGTCCCCCCACCGAGTGGATCCACGCGGCCCAGTTACCGAACAAGTCGGATTACACGATTGGACTCACGTGCAAGCGAAGTCTTGAGACACGGTTCCGCGGGCTTATGGGACCGGATGCGCTCTCGATGTTGAGTGGGCTCTTGACGTTGGATCCGTACAAGCGGTTCAATGCATTGGACTGTTTGGAGCACGAGTTCTTTGAGAACCTGCCAAAGGCCGTGGAGCCAGCAAATATGCCCAAGTTTGAGGAGAGTCATGAGATTGATAAGGAGAGGTTTAAGAGAATGAGGGAGGGGAAGGAGGTGCCGGGAGAGAGAGAAAGGGAGAGGGAAAGAGAAAGAGAAAGAGAGAGGAGAGGGAAATGGGAGGGTAGAAGGGGGAGAGATAGAAGAGATGGAAAGAGAGAGAGGTCTGGGGGGAGAGATGGCAGAGAGAGGTCGCGAGAATACTGGGATAGAAAGAGGGGGTATAAGGATGATCAGTTTGCATCAAGGGCACAGAAGAGACCAGAGAAGAAGCAGAAGGTTGAGGAGGAGGAGAAGAGGGTGGGAATGAATTATTAATCGAAAATGATCGAGCGAAGCGAGATCATTGAGACCAAAGATGTGAGTAATAGAGCGAAGCGAGATTATTGGGATGTTGAGATCATCGAGATGTCGAGGTATTGAGATGTTCAGATTATTGAAAGCGAGATAATTAAGATAATTGAGATGTTGAGATGTTGAGATGTTGAGATAGAGATCATCGTGTTATTGAGATGTTTGAGAGAATTATCAAAATCTAGTAAACAATAATCTCGCTTCGCTCGATTATTGCTTCGCTCGATTATCGCTTCCTTCGATTTGTGAGCTGAAAACTGTACCAGAAATGGACAGAAATGAACACCACAAACTAGCTACTGGCAGACTATGAATTCATACGAGCCTCTTGAACATTCGCCAATGCTTTGATTTCAGTCAGAAACAGCCTTGATGGCCTCGAACAATCGTCACAATCGCGCTCAATTCTAAGTGCCACAATAATCACAATTGCACGTATACCACTCAGTACAATAATCACAATTGCACGTATACCACTCAGTACAATAATCGCAATTGAGTGCTGTATTCACGCAGCACAATAATCAATTGAGCGAATTGTGCTAATTGTGCCCAAACTTTTCATGACAGCACAATAATCAATTGAGCGATTTGTAATAATTGCGCAGAAACCTTTCATGACAGCACAATGATGACAATTTCGCTCCGCTCAATTGTGCTCATTGAATAGCAAATCTGATAGGCTAAGGAATTGGTGACTCGAGCTAAGAACATTGGTGTAAACGCGACCCCCTCATATGTATTTGAGTTACCGCACGCTTACTGAATGAGTGGACGAGAAAAGATGAGCAAAGCTCATGTTTGCTGCTCGGTTTGTATGTGATTCAAAATGAAGCAATTGTCATGTGTTTGATTAAATTCACACACTTCGTTTCAATCAAGACAAAGAACAAGTCGTTTCACTCCTAGTTCTTTGATACATGTATCTCAAATTGTGATTAGCATGTGCGGTTATTGTGGTTTTGGATAGGATGGAAGAACATTAGCATAATTTTCGGGTATAGATTAGCATACGAATAGAAAATTGATAGAATTAGAAATTGAGCGAAGCGAAGAGAAGTAGGAGCAGCATTGACTACAATTGAGCGAAGCGAAGAGAAGCGAAGAGAAGCGAAGAGAAGCGAAGAGAAGTAGGAGCAGCATTGAGTTACAATTGAGCGAAGGGAAGAGAAGCGAAGAGAAGTAGGAGCAGCATTGAGTTACAATTGAGCGAAGCGAAAGAGAAGTAGGCAGCATTAAGCTTGGGCAGAGCTGTTGATCTATTTTTTGTGAAGATGCACAATTGAACGAAGCAAAATTGCGAAAATTGAACGAAGTTTTCATATAAGTTCTTGTAAGCCAAATGTATTGAAACTGAATGACAATCTTCACTCATCCCCATTTACTTGGAATTTTTATGGAGATATGCTCCTCAAGTGAACAATGTTCCATTTAATGGTTGAGCAATTGGTTCTATTCAACATTCAGCCCCAATGTTCAGCTCTCAATGTCTAGGAATTCGCTCCGCACAATTATTCGATGACAACGTTGCTCACATGCATTAATTAATCTACATTTAATACGAATGGTCGATCCCAATGTTTTAAAATACTGGCGATGCGATTGGACTTCGAGATGAGCACACAAATCCGTAACCACAAAATGTAAAAAATAAGCAGTGTTTGTACTAACAAGATGATGAAGGGTCTAATAGGGGTTAAGGTTTACGAGCCAGGCGTACGGCCGAAAGGTGCAGGAAAAGGGATGAGGGAGAGGATCAGAAGAGAATGAGAAGAATGAGAAGAATTAGAAGAATTAGAAGAATTAGAAGAATTAGAAGAATTAGAAGAAGTAGAAGAAGTAGAAGAAGTAGAAGAAGTAGAAGAAGTAGAAGAAGTAGAAGAAGTA
>JAJMSN010000044.1:0-124994 GCA_030558435.1 Kodamaea kakaduensis
TACTACTACTACTACTACTACTACTACTACTACTACTACTACTACTACTACTACTACTACTACTAATACTAACCAGTAGTAACCAGTAATACTAGTTCTAGTTCCTTCTACTTCTGGTACTTCTAACTAATACTACTAATACTAACCAGTAGTAACCAGTAGTACTAGTTCTAGTTCCTTCTACTTCTAGTTCCTTCTACTTCGGTCACTCTACTTCTGGTACTTCTACTTCTGGTACTTCTACTTCTGGTACTTCTACTTCTGGTACTTGTCACTTCTGGTACTTGTCACTTCTAGTCGCTAGCTACCAACTACAGACTACCTCGAAGATGACACCATCCGGCACTCTAATTAGAATTTTGCATATTCTGATTTGCATCTCGATTCGAATCAACTGCCGTTCGAGAAATGCCATTCAAAGTTTAAATAAAGTCGAGACCTTGAAAAATGATGACTTGATGTGATCTGACAGGATGATCAAATGCGTAGCGATGTGGAACTTGAACAGTCATTTCAAAATAGTAGATACTACAAATGATTTTTTCTTTTGAAATGGTGAGCACTAAGAACACTCATGGTGAACACTCATGGTGAACACTCATGGTGAACACTCATTTTTATGAACACTCTTTTTCAATACTGATCTCATCTTCAATAGGAACTCATTTTTATGATGAACTTTCTATCATTTTCTAATTTTCATCAGTTCGAAGAACAAATTTACTACGCTCATTTGTGAGTAATAGTAATTTTCATGATTATCACATTTTCGAACAAATTTGCGAACAAATTCGCTACGCTCATTTGTTGTGCTCATTTGTTGTGCTCATTTGTTCCATTCTCTACCGTGTTATTCTCATTATGTATTACCCTCTATTATGCATGCTCACTATTTACTCAGTAAAACGTCTCCTGCTGCTCATACAAAGCGCCTGCGCCCCCAAAGTCCTGGTATACCCCGCTCAACGGCAGCAACTTGTCCACGTCGCCATAGTACATCTGATGGTTCTGATAGTTGTATGGCTGCTGCTGGAGCTTTTGCATCTGTAAATACTGGCTGTACTGCTCCTGCTGCATCTGGAGCACCTTTTGGTTGTGGCTCTGCACCTGCTGCTGTCTCAACGCCTTTTGTCTGCAGTAGTTGCAGTTCTTCAGCTTCCCCCCCCGTCTTGGAGTGTAGCGGTACCCCGGGTACCTCTTGGCGTGGTTCTTTTTTTCGTCCTCCGCCAACGTGTTCCAGTGCTCCTTTTCCTGTGCGCTGAGTGCCCTCCAGCGTCTCCCCAACTCGCGCGACACCTCCGGGTTGGACCGCGCAACACCGCCCTCCGCCAACACCAGCAGGTGGTACTTTTGCCTGAACAAAATGAAGGCGTTGCGTGGGCGTGGAATGCGGTTGGCATTCAGCTTACAAATGCATTTGTCAGCCACCATGTTGGGCGACACCACCGGCATCGACATGGGCGCCGACACGCCGGACGACATACCGGAGGACATGCTGGAAATGCCGCTTGAAATACCACTCGAAATTGGGCCGCCCTGGATCTGCAGCATCGCCGGGTTGGGAGCACTCATGGTGGCGGGATGTATTTGTGGTACCTGCTGCACAGGCACCTGCGTCATCTGGTGCTGAGATTGTTGGTGTGGCATCGTCAGCAGGTTCATGATTGGGTGAGGTGGCTGCGACTGGGGCTGGGACTGCACTGATGGCTGCAGTGAGTGAGGCTGCTGCTGCGACTGCTGCGACTGCTGCGACATTTGCATCTGGGGTACGACATTCTGCATTGAGCTAGGCCCGGAGACGGACCCGCTGACCTGCTGCACACCCACCATGGTGGTGTATGAGTTCCCGTACTGGCCATTGAAATGGGAAATGGGAGTGGCATTCGCCGACAGGTGCAGCGACACCGGCTGGGGCTGTTGGTACATTTCGTGGGGCTGGTACTTGAAGTCGTAGATTGAATTGGCCATATTGGGAGACGACTGCTCGTACTCGTTAGGCATCATCTGGGCCAACAGCGGTAAGGTATGCGGCAATGTATGCTTGTTGTCTTCAGACATGTAGTATACTGCAGTAGACATATGAACCGTGGTCGTGCTATTAATGAATGAAAGAGAAGTTGCTAAAAGACTGTTTGACTGTTTGACTGTTCAAAGACTGACTGCTGGTGGATCTTCTGGTTCAAGAGGAAATGAATGGACTCAAGACCATCTTTTTGTCGGATTCAGCCTTATATATAAGATTGTTCATCACGAGCGATATTAAAAAAACGCAAATAGTATTTTTTGCACTCCATATATTTGTGTCACTAGCGCTTGCGGAAGCTGCGCTCAAAGACACCTCCCCGGTGGATCCAAAAAAACAAAAAAAAAATAAAGTAAAATAATGTCTAACGTGCCTGCACGCACAAGAGACCAACCGCAGAATGACACAAAGGTAGGATGATCGAGACTTTTGCGCCATGCGCTTAAATCTATATATCCTAAATAATAATTCGGGGACAAAACCACACATGAGCGAGATAAAAAAAGATAAAAAAAGATTAAAAAAAAAATCAAAAATTGGCAAAAAAAATTGCCAAAAAAATGGATGAAAAATGGATGAAAACAAAAATATGTACAAGCAAATTGCACAAACCCGAGCCAGGACAACAACCAAAAAAACGATCGAAAACGAGTGAAAACCGAAAACGAGTAAACTACTCGACTAGGACAAGACAAAGCAAGACAAAGGACTCGTACAAAAAGGGCCCCAGATACAAAGCAAAAGGCAAGTGCGAAGAAAATTTTGGCGAAAAAATATGATCAAACTTGGAGGGTCTTGAAATGGGAAATGAAATGAAATGAAAATGAAATAGAAATGAAAAGAATATGAAATGGTAAAGTGAATATGGTCCTGAATATGGTTCTGAATGTCTGAATATGGTTCTGGATATGGTTCTGAATGTCTGAATATAGTACTGAATATACTACTGAATATACTACTGAATATACTACTGAATATAGTACTGTACATGGTTAGTAATAGTATCTACAATACTTTGGTGGGCGAAAGGAAGTGCTATCATCACGTATGTGAGAGTGCTAAATTCAAGACCGAGTATGGACAAATGATCAATACGCACAGCTCATTTGTTCATATTTGTTACTATTTGTTCATTATTTGTTCATTATTTGTTCATTATTTGTTTCCAAAAAGGATTCGGAAAGAATCCGAAAATGGATTCCCAAATCGTCAGCCGTTATGCAGATATTATGCTATGCAGGCGAGCCTATATGTGCTTGGTGGCCTGTACCTACATTCCTGTCAAGTGACGATTGCTATTCGTTTAACTCTGATCATTCAGTTCCCAATCGGTGTACCTGAGGTGTAGTAAAGGGACAGTAAAAGTAGGCAGTATACAGTGTACAAGTATAGTAGAGTACAAGTATAGTGAGTACAAGTATAGTAGAGTACAAGTATAGTAGAGTACAAGTATAGTAGAGTACAAGTATAGTAGAGTACAAGTATAGTAGAGTACAAGTATAGTAGAGTACAAGTATAGTAGAGTACAAGTATAGTAGAGTACAAGTATAGTGCAGTGTACGAGTATAGTACAACATACAACCACATACATACATGTGTACTTGTGAATAAAGTACAAGCATCCACGTTATCGTGCCACACCTTATTCCATTTGTACTATCGCTCTTCAGTCCATCTACTGGCTTAGCTCGTACCTGCTAAACATTCAAAACACGAACCCTGGTTCTTTTATCCGCGATGCACTAGCATGTGAAATTTATACTGCTTGAGTCTAGTTCATCCCTATTAAACTGTCCAGCTTTACCTTCCTACCAGATGAAAGTGGTCTGAAGATGCTCCTTCCCTTGCTTCTCATAGATACTCTCCTGACCCTACGACTTTCACCATTTATCTTTCCTGTCCCTTTTTCCTTACCCTTTTTCCTGTCCCTTTTCCTGACCCTTTTTCCTGACCCTTTTTCCTGACCCTTACTTCCTTACCTCTTCTGTTCTACTCTACTCTAATATTCTCACTTTACCCTACTACTCTCACTTTAATCTACTCTTACTAAACACTACTCTTACAAACTCACTCTACCACCCTCACTCTACTAGCGTAGAGTGAGTGAGTATGTTCTCGTACCTTATTCGATCGTCTAATCGTCTTCCCCTTCCGGTACCTGGGCCCTCTGTCCCAATACGGCAATTCCTCTTTCGGAACCCTTTCTGCGTTGGGACAATCTAGATTTGGTGGTCTAGAATAGACTCAGTAGTCCAGTGTCTACAGAGACTACATAGACCGTAGTATCCTCTTCTGTCAGCTGTATTGTCTTTCTTATCTCTATCTATTCTTGTCATCTTTATCGATTCGTCTATATGTCTTCTGATCATGGGTGAAAAATTGCAACTATTTGTTGAATTTTAGAAATACTCCGGCAATGTCAATTTAATAATCAAATGGTCATTGGCTGGTCAGTAGAGTAGTTAGTGGTCAGTTAGTAGTTAGTAGTGAGTTAGTAGTGAGTAGTGAGTAGTCAGTAGTGAGTTAGTAATTACTATTCACTACTACTACTACTACTACTACTACTCTACTACTCTACTACTCCACTACTATCCTATTGTGGCACGTGAGACAATCACGATGGGGTCCGGAACAATACGAAAATAACATACAATGGCGGATCTAGGGTCAGGTTGTCAAAAGGAGTGGGGACCAGATGGTGGAATACAAACACAATGGGCAACAATGGCTTTTCTTCGGTCTGCTGGTTGCTTCTGTTTTTGCATATTTTCACGCTGTTTTGGGAAGGACAAACAATGTCCCCACAAATTGTAGATAATAAGAGAGTGAAAAATGGTGCTAGCATCAATGGTGCTTGAAATGGATTTGTGCATATAGTTTGAAATATTTGGATTGTTGGTGATGTTTGATAGAATGGTAGAAGTAGGTGATTTTGATTTACTAGAAGAGTTAGAATGCTAGTGCTAAAGGTAGAAGCAAGATTATGCTAGTGCTAAAGGTAGAAGCAAGATTTAGAATGCTAGTGCTAAAGCTAGAAGCTAGCAAGCTAGCATCTAGCTAACTAGCTTCTAACTAGCTTCTAGCTAGCTTCTAGTTCGTTTCACTTTGTACTTTCTTTTACGGAATGAAGGTGACTATCGCCTTCATCTTGAAGCCTGAATTTTTGTGTCTTCCGAATCGGGCCAAGAGAGTCTAAAAGTCCGAACAGCACAGGAAGCATCAAACTTTCGACCCAGTAGCACAGAAACAGGAGTTAATAGTTAAACAGTAAGGAGATATTTTATTAGTAGTGGGTAGATTGCTTGGAGAGAGGTAAAAAATAGAGAGTGAGAGGTGAAAAAAGAGTAAAAGTGGTGTGTTCGGTGGTGGTGGAGTGGTGGAGTCGTGAGGTGGTGGAGTCGTGGAGTTGGTGGAGTCGTGAGGTGGTGGAGTCGGTGAATATTTGGTGGTGGTTGAATTGGTGGTTGAATTGGTGGTTGAATTGGTGGTTGAATTAGTGGAATGTAGATTTGGAATGTAGATTTGGTGAAATTGGTGGTGGATTTGTGAAGTGTATTTGTGAAGTGTATTTGGTGGAGATTCAGACATCTGTAACAACTTGACAGAATGATGACAGGTATGGTAAGAACCCATACCGAGTATTTTGCGCCCTGACCTGCTTCTAGATCCCTTCAAGTGTTTCATGCTTCAACCTACAAGCTTTTTTTTAGACTAACTTGATGCATTTTCAGCATTCTTCCAGTGCCAAATTTTCCTCCCTGTCTCCTTGCCTCTAGTGCTATGCTCCACCTTGCAACCATAACACCACTCCAACTTTAAATGACACCATTTTGCGGTAATGGAACGTTATAGTTTAAATAAAGTATTGACGTACACGGACGAGATACGCAGGAAGACGGATTGAGTAAGACGGATTAAGTAAGAGGGAAGCAAATTTGTTTACCAAGTCTAGGCATTTCCTCTTTTCAATATTTCCCAATATTCCCAATATTCCCAATATTCCCAATATTTCCCATATTTCCTAAAATATTACACTTTCAAAGGGTTGGTCCCTTGGTTTCACCGCCTCTGAAGTCATCGCCATTGTTCATTGTTTGGCTGAAAATAGAAGCCGGGCAGAATCTGTATTGAGAAGAATTCAGAACAGAGAATAATACAAGGGGACAAGACAATGGAATAATAGCACAATAACTGTACATAATACAATTGAGATAAGAAGCGATGAAAGATGATATGTAGTGAATGATGGAGAATGGAAGAATAGAGAATGAATGAATATGAAGAATATGAATAGAATAGAGAATGAATAGAGAATGAATAGAGAATGAATAGAGAAGGGGAGAACGAATAGAATAGAGAATGAATAGAGAATAAATAGAATAGAGAATAAATAGAAAAGAGAATGGATGAACAGAAAAGAGCTAATTGTGTACACGAGACGTGTACCTGTTGACCCTGAGCTGCCCCTGTAATGACACCCATTTTTTACATACAACGTGCTCGTCCAATCACCGGTGCCACAAAAAAGAGAAGCGAATGACCGGAGGTCAGTACGAGTACACCAAGGAATACATGACTACTTGGACACTTGATGCTCAGAACAAAAGGAAGTACTTGGTACACTTGGTACACTTGGTAAACTTGAATGTACAAGAAGTGTACTGGTACACTTTAGTTGTACTAGTGTATCTTCGTAACCATTAGTGCTTTTGGAGTGCCACAAAACCAATATTTCAGCCGCTTCCAAAGCGCATCTGCTCGGACTTGACGATACCAGCAGAATATTTTACAGACGTTTGTGGAATGTGGTCATCAATGGAGCAGCTCAAGGTCGTTTAGTGGAGGGTGAGTGGGAGGTGAGTGGGTGGTGTGGTGGGTGGTGGTGGTGTGTGATGCCCAGTTAGTTTTCAACGTTTTGTGGGTGGTTTTGCGGGTGGTTTTTTGGGTGGAATTCTGGTTGGTTGTGGGTGGAATTCTGGTTGGTTGTGGGTGGAATTGTGGGTGGTTTCTGTGTGGTTTACTGTGTGGATTACTGTGTGGTTAGAAGTCTACGTGGAGTTGATCGTATTGTACTTGATCGTTTACTTGATCGTGCTACTTGGCTCATGTGCG
The DNA here is from genome assembly GCA_030558435.1 of Kodamaea kakaduensis. Lineage (NCBI taxonomy): Eukaryota > Fungi > Ascomycota > Pichiomycetes > Serinales > Debaryomycetaceae > Kodamaea > Kodamaea kakaduensis. Next base: position 7,136 of record JAJMSN010000044.1, read on the forward strand.
AAGTCATTTTTCCGCTGATTTTTCCGTATCGATGGTTTTGAGGATACGGGAGACTGAACACAAATGTAAGGGACTGGGTACATCGCTTCGGTCCATTGTGGGTGGTCCCTAGTTAGCCGTTGTGCGGAACAGACGGGGTAATTTCAGGTGTGGCGCGCAAAGTCAGAGAACAAAGGCACCAAAGGGGAAAAATGAGAAGACGATGGGGAAACACAGAAAACAAAGGAAATAACGCAGAAACAAAGGAGAATACGCAGAAAACAAAGGAGACTGTGCAGAAATCAACTGAAATAGCACATACCTTGCCGAAGTTTGCATAGGAGTGAGGGAAGGAAAGGAAATAGGAAGTGAAGAAAAGGAAATAGGAAGGAAATAGGAAGGGAAATAGGAAGGGAATTAGGCAAAGAATAGGTGGAAGGTGGTGAGGAAATATGTGATATGTGAGGGAGGTGATGGTGAAAAGGTATAGAAAGGTAGAAGTAGAAGTAGAAGGTAGAAGTAGAAGTAGAAGTAGAAGTAGAAGGTAGAAGTAGAAGGTAGAGGTAATAGGTAGAGGTGAATAGGTAGAGGTAAATAGGTAGAGGTTGAGGTAGAGGTAAATAGGTAGAGGTGAGGAGACTGCACCTGATTGCGTAGATGCGAGCGCTTGTGCAACTAAGCCCCGGCTGGGACACAAAATCTGTGATTATACGCACGGCGGGAATAGGTGGAAATGTACCAGGAGTTAGACACAAGGGATGACCAAATGATAGTTGTTTGTGTAAAAAGGTGTTAAGATCCTCATCACTACGCTAAACGAACGGATTTGTGGGCGGGGACGTTGCACCCCGTCATGTTTTCTGAACACGAGCTTGACACGAGCTTGAACACGAGCTTGAACACGAGCGAGCTTGAACACGAGCGAGCTTGAACACGAGCGAAGCGAGTTGTTCAACAAACTTAGATGAGGTGATGGTAAGATGGTGATAAGAGAAGATGTTGATAAGAGGAAGATGAAAAGAGGAAGATGAGAAAGAGGACGATGAAGATAAGATGGTGAAAAATTAGTGGTGGTGAAAAAAGATAGAAGTGATAGAAAACATAGAAGAGATAGAAAACATAGAAGTGATAGAAAACATAGAAGAGATAGAATACATAGAAGAGATAAAAGTGAAGAAACATGGAAGAGATAGAAAGATAGAAATAATTGATAAGGATATGGGATACAAAGACTAGATTGATTAGATAGACATAGCCCATATCCAGTACGTAACATAGCCACAAAATGTAATTGGATCTCATCATAATGATGTCACATGAGCAAGGAATATGATGTCACATGATTATGCGTTTACAATTATAATTGGTTAGTGTTTGCTGTTGCTTTTTCATCATGTCTTCTTGTCATCATGTCTTCATCTTGTCATCTTGTCATCTTGTCTTTATCTTGTCTTATCTTTCATCTTGTCTTATCTCATCTTGTCTTATCTCTCATCTCTCTCTATTCTATTAGTTTTGTTGAACAACTCGCTTCGCTCGTGTTCAACATACCAATTCGTGTTCAAGTTCGCTTGTGTTCAACATTTAATCACTCAAAAAGGTGACATCATTTGTGAACCCTACGATGGATCTGTGGTTATGCACCATTCGGACCATGACGAGTGTTAGTTTAAAGGTACCCGAACAAGGGGACAAAATACACTTCCATCATGGCCACAAACAGCAAAAAATATCTGATGTAATAAGCCAATCGAACACAATCAGGGCAGATTGTGTAAAACTAAGCGGTGAGCCGCTTGTAGGCAGGTTTTTGGTGGTAAACTGGCAGGTGAGCTGTGGTAGGCAGAGCTGTGGTAAACAGGTAAGCTGGTGCTGGTAGGTGTACTAGGTTTTGTATGAGTGTGGGTGTAGAGAGTCATTGGAGTGGTGGGGACGACTAATGAGGAAATGTGGGTGAAAAATTATCTCTTTGTGGGTTTTGGGAATTTGAGTACAAAAGGAGTGAGGCTCAATTCGCGAAGGTGTGGTACAAAGCATGCCACGGATAGATACAAAATGGGTCTATTTTTGGATGAGGAGAGTAGGAGAGAGAGTACTTTTTGTAGTAGGGTAGTGGAGTAGTGGAGTAGTAGGAGTGGAGTAGTAGAGTAGTAGGAGTGTAGTAGGAGTGTAGTAGGAGTGTAGTAGGAGTGTAGTAGTAGTAGTAGGAGTGTAGTAGGAGTGTAGTAGTAGGAGTGTAGTAGTAGTAGGTAGTAATAGTAGTAGTATTTTTCGTAAGTAGAGTAGTAGAGTAGTAGAGTAGTAGAGTAGTGGAGTAGTAGAGTAGCAGCGCAGTAGTAGAGTAGCAGCAGCAGTATTTTTGTGAATCGTAGATTCTATTCCACTTGCAGACTCGCAGACTATTGTCTCTATTGTAGTTGTATGTCTATTGTGGTTGTATGTCTGGCTGCATGTCTCTATTGTGGTGTATGTCCTATTGTCATTCCTATTGTAATATTATTCTGCATTCTTGATTGCTTGTAACTCCGAAATACATCAATCGGAAATGTTCAGGGCTGTGATCTGAAACACATGACACGATAACGTTGGCAAGTTTAGAACAAGGCCTGAAACAAGTGACATGTTCTAGCGAGACTAGGGTTTAGGGTTTGTGGTGTGGGTGGGAGAGGGTTTGTGGGGGCATGCGATGGCTGCGAAAAATTGCACATGCTTGCTTTGAGAACCAATGGACTTTACCTCACTTTCAATTACATCACCTGCAATGAGAATCTACAAAGAAGGAAAAATACAAAGAAGATGAATTACCACCGTGCAGCGATGGAGCTTTCTCGTCTATCGTAGAGGTTACACAAAATAGGAGGTGAAGGTAGAAACGAAACACACTTCAACAATCGTGCAACAATCCAACAATCGAGCCAATCGAGCAACAATCGAGCGTAGCGAGATTGGCTCGATTGTTGAAGATTGTTCAAGATTGTTGACAGAGTACAGCCGAGCTTGCAGTGTGCAAAACCTAAGTCAGTCACCAACAACTGTGCAGTAGTCAAGTAGTGTCAGTGTAGTCACGTGTGCTTAGTACTGTGTTTAGCGCATTCAGTAGTGTCAGTACTGTGTATTGTGTATTGTGTACTCAAGTAGTGTTGTGTGTCACTGTATTGTGTCTGTTCTACATCTGTATCGTATTGCACAAACTCGTAACAATCGGTTTAGTGAGATTGTGTTCAAGTACCTTGGGGGATCGTTTCCACTCTTTTGGGTTTCTCTTTTGGGTTTCTGTTTTGGGACTGTCTTTTGGTCCGGCTCTTTGTGTCACGGGCCCTTTTGGTGTGACTTTTTGCTCTTCTGAGAATAGTCACTGTTCTACTTCTTGTACTACTTGTGCTACTTGTACTCCTGTACTACATGTCTTGTTTACTCACTCTACTCATCGTACATTCTGTATTGTCATGTCTAGTGGTTGTTTCTTTGTTCAATCTTCGATGTTCCTTGTTGCACGTGGGATGTAGAAATTCTAATACTTGACAGCAGAGAATGTAATAAGCACCACAAGCTAAGTGGAACATTCCCGTCTCGCTAATCGGTCATCAATTGAGCCAATTGGGCAACAATTGCAACAATTGCAACAATTGAGCGAAGCGAAATTGTTGTAGACGAAAACAACAATAGACGGCCGTCATTAATGATGGGCAAAAATGATGAGGTCATCGATGATAAGGTCAACATGGGAGTGACAATTGAGCGAAGCGAAATTGTTGGTTGACGAGACGATTCATAGTCAATAGTCGATTGTCACATGATACGTCATGTGACTACATATGAGAAACACACGTGATGTATTACTCGTGACCACTCTCCAACACATCCTGCACCTTGGCGTACGGTAGCGCGTTCCAATTTTGGTTACCTCGTATCCAAGCATTTACGGCTTCTTCAAAGTGTTGTACTCTGTCACCCTTCATCTTCTTCTCCACAAATATATTTGCAAACTCCCAGGGTCCGCCTGTGCTGTACACTGTGTATAGCTGTGGATCCAAGCCCATAATCAACTCAAAAAAGGCTACATTGATCCTCATACGAATGGACTGTGCGGCCTCATCGAGAAGGTCCACTAGGCGGTGGGGGGGTTGTATGGTATTCTCGATGGCCACGAAACTAGCAAAGATTCGTTCAAAAACTTCGGGTCCGTGATGGGGGTGTGTAAGGAACATGAATGAACGGGTTGGAATGAGTGAGAGTTGGATGAACGAGTTGATGATTCGGATAAATGGTTGCGGTACGAAAAAATCGTAAATGTGGAGAAGTATTGAGTTTGAGTTACAATTGAGTTACAATTGAGCGAGCGAAATTGTGGAATTGCAATATACGAAAATGTCCCGGAATACGAAAATGTTTTCCTTGGAGCCAACTAAGGATGAGAAATATATAGATGGGGGTTATAGATGAGGTTCTTATAGTATTCTTAGTGTTCTGATAGTATTCTTAGTGTTCTTATAGTATTCTTAGTGTTCTTATAGTGTAGTATAGATGAGGGTTCTTATAGTCTTCTTAGTGTTCTTATAGTTCCTATAAATGAGTGTTCTAGTTGGTATAGTGGAAGCAGTAAACCATAAAGTTTTTTATCAATTTGCTCTTGAAGTTGTTTGAATTACCCTTATATTAGCTTGTAGGTCTTGATGCCGTTTATGTCATTGTCTCTTATGTAATATTTGAATTTAGCTTACATAATATATACTTACATAATACCTTATGCTTATAATTTTCGCTTACCTAAACTTGCAATTCTTCAGCGCTTAATTCTGATCTCAGTCGTACACCACGTAAACCACATCACAGTATATCACCAGTACAGTACATCACCACATCACCATTACAGTACACACACCACACACCAGCTTGCTTTGAAATGGACGAAGAATTCCCATATCCCAAGTCAATTACCAAGACCGACTTCCGCAACTTTGATACCGACACCATTGATGAGTTTCTCTTTACACAGCACCGCTTCACACAACTAGACACGCTTCTGAACGAGCTCCAAACCATGCTGAAGGAGCTCAACCAAACGCTTTTGGATTTGGTGAACAACGACTACGAGGACTATATACGACTCGGCAAGTCCATCAACGAGGGGCTCTCGTTAATAGCCGGGATGTCGGATGATTTGGTGCTGTTTCGGGCCGATTTGGTCGCGGTGTCGCAAAAGTTGGAGGAGTCGCACGAACTAGTGGACGAGCAGCTCAATAAACGCAAGGAAATGGTGTACATCAAGACACTCGCCAAGGTGAACCTCGTGTTGAATGATCAGGTGACCAGTTTTGAGGACGCGTTGCTTTTGGAGGACTCGCTGAGGAAATTGGAGATGTTGACGGGGCTCTACTTGTCGATCGTGCACTTGTACAAGTTCTTGCAGGGGAGCAAGTATAAGAATGTGTTCATTAACAAGTTTTTGACAAACAAGGTGTCGCTGTTGAGGTACGAGTTTGAGGGATGGTTGAGAAGAAGGGGGGGGATGGATGCGGTGAGGGCGAGGAGAATTGTGGGAAGAGTGACCGAAAACAATCGAGCGTAAAACAATCGAAAAACAATCGAAAAACAATCGAGCGTAGCGAGATTGTTTGAGGTGAACAATTGAAGATGAAAAACAATCGAGCGTAGCGAGATTGTTTGAGAAAAAGATGGAAATTAATAGAGGTAAAATAATTGAGCGTAGCGAGATTGTTTGAGCTGAACAATTGAAAAAAGATTGAAAAACAATCTCCCTACGCTCGATTGTTTGAGAAAAGGAACAGTCGATCAACAATCTCGCTCCGCTCAATTGTTTGAGGAAAAGAGATTTAAAACAATTGAAAAACCTCGCTAAGCTCGATTGTTTGAGGAAAATAGATTAACATCAAATCAACAATCATGGGCTTTCACTTACAATCAACAATTGAACATTGTTACAAAATGGAAATGATGCACTAAGAATACACAATGATGCAAAAAATAGAATTGGTGAACTAAATCGTTTGAGAGTGATGGAAATCTTGCTTACAATTGAGAAAAGAGGGAAAACGTTGAACATTGAGTGGCTTGATTGTTTGAGGAAAATAGATAAATGAGACAATCGAGCGTAGTATGTTCAAAAATAGACATGATAACTTTGACAACAATCAACAATTGAAAATGATGTTGGGAAGGAAGAACTGAAGAACTTCCGAACAGTCAACAATTCAATAATATATTGAGAAGAAAAATAGATCTGACTTCAACAATCAACAATTGAAACGATATTGAGGAAAAATAGATCTGACTTCAACACTGAACAATTGAAACGATTTTGGGGAAAATAGAAGTGACTTCAATAATCAACAATTAAACGATATTGGGGAAAATAGAAGTGACTTCAATAATCAACAATTAAACGATATTGGGGAAAATAGAACTGATGAACTTTGAACAACCAACAATCGATATTTTAGGAATGATGTAATTCACTCAAATTCGAAATCTAATACTTAATTGAGAATTTCAACAACAGAAGTTGATCTACCATCGTTGGAAATAGATACCAACAATCGAATAGACAATGAGTGTAGAAGACAGAAAACAGAAGTTACATTATCGGATGGAGTGAGATCGGGAAATATTGAAAAGTTGAAGATTTCGGGAAGATATTGAACAGTCCAATTGAGGAAGATTTTGGGAAGATATTGAAAAGTTAAAGAAGATTTCGGGAAGATAACATCGCATAGTTGAATTGGGGAGATTTTGATTTTGGGAAGATATTCATATCGAATAGTCGAAACGAGCAAAATTTGAAAATATCGGTTTTGAACGCAATCTCACTAAATTGCTATATTGGATTCGGAACTATCAATCTCCAAATGTTGGACGCTCCAACATGTGGAGGTATATTGGACACTCCAACAACTTCATATTTTTGGAACCCTCCAAAGATCTCAAGTTTTTGAACACTAACAATCCCTTTTTTGAGCACTATCAAATTGATTGATACACTTTTCGCAATTGCTACATTGAAAACAACCTCGCCCTGCTCGATTGTTGAGCTAATCTGGAATTGGATCGTATGACATGTTGTTATCGCAAAATCAACAGTTCATCCTTTCTCAATTGAAGCAGCGTTTCATCCCTAGATCCATGCTTGTACTTTTAATCGAGTTTGGCAAATATCTTGTGGTCAATGCATGAAAGGCTATAATGGCTTTATTGTCGTCATACTGCTTTGGGATGGTGAAATTTCATCTTGCATTTTATCTTGCATTCAGATTCGTTTAGTGTTTTAACTTGCAAGGGTAATGATTGGGACTGAAACTTGGACTTTTGGTGTGAGTTGAGATTTCAACTGTGGTCTCCTTGACGATTCATTTACTGGTCCAATTCTATTTAAGAGCTTAATTTGTTCATGTTCTCATTTTCTGTTCACAGTTCATTATCATTACATTATTGACACTATGGACTTGTTGAAAGGGATTTATCCCGATGCTTTCAAAAAAGATTCATTGTTCCCCAAAAGTGGCAATTTGACTTATTGCGCTGAGAAAACATTTGAAGTTACACCAATAGGATCTGGAGATTTACAATTCACCAACAAACTCTCCATGCTCGCGAATTTACACGGTGTTCAGTCGGGTCAGCTTGTTGATAAAGTTTGCTTACAGGCTAAATCCATTAGTTTGATTTACAATCTTTTGCGCCTATACTATATTGTGAATGATGGTAAACATGCGGAGTACAACCCCGATGAAATTTATTATGAAGACGAACGTGTTAGGGTTACCAATCGTCAGTTTCTCAATGAGCGGTATGCAAACTTTTCTGGAAAGATGGACACTCGGACAATCACGCCGCAGTGTACTATTACCACATCCAAAGATTACGACTTTCTTTGGACCCAAGAATTATCCGATATGGAAGCAAAGATTTTGAGTATGGCTGCGAGTCGTTGGGACGAGGGTGCTCCATTTACTTTGACCCATAGTTCGCCTGTCATATACAATGGGATTTTAATCCGTGACAGAGGGTCTAAACATCGGTGTGCGACCACCCGCACATTCCCAGAGCACCCACCCTCCGCAAGTGATATCATGGGCGTTATTTCTATGATTGTGAAGGATAACCGCTTGTACCCTGATTTTAGTTATGCCTATATGATGTTACTAGGAATCATGTATCGTCCACTTCCACAGACATTCGAAGCCATGAAGTGGACGTATGCTGATGAGCCTGTTTTGATGCCGACTGGATCAATCTTTGGTCTACCGTTTGCCAGGAAAAACGTTCTCGAAACATGGGAAACGCATCCTGAGATGGCATGGTGGAGATCTGCACTTTGGAATGAGATAGTTTACCTGGAGTTGTATGAAATGTCCAAAGTAATTAGAAGGCCCCTGAGTGAGGGATTTAGTCTCGGGGTCATGGATGATCTCAGGTTGATTTATGATGCTTTTGGTGAACAATATTTATTCCTGGAGGAGGTGCAGTGCGGTGTTCTTCGTGTTTCGCCTTCAAATACAGTTGAGCCACTAAATGTTGAGGTCACCATCATTGCAACTGGGGAGAATAAAACCATCAAAGTTGAGGGTGTACTGAGGGCACTTTTTCCCATTCTCATTGAAAACAACGAGCTAGGCAAGAACTTTTTACAGAAAAAAGATGATGATCGGTTTCATCTGCATTCTAGACCCGTCTCGTGTGACATCATTGATATTCAGGCTCGTGAAAAACGGTATGTTAAACTCACCTCGTGCGACATTGTTGAATACTCTTTGAACTTAGCAGCCATGCTTGGAAGAGAAGTGGTTGTGAGGGAGGGTATAATGGAAAACAAGAAATTTGTTCCATTGCGTGAACACAAAAATAAACCCGGTGAGGCATTTGCACTCTGCTTTGACCAAAAGTCGGCTTCGAGCCGTTTTTGGGAAATGAATGAAAGAGAGTGGTTTGGCAGCAGTAGTGAAGCAAAGTGTGTGAATACCGAGTATTTTTGTTTTAGGGAGATGAAAGTAGCGAAGCTGGATAAGGCAGAGTCAAACCAAAAGACGGATTTAGAACCAAAGGCAGGCCCAGAATCGAAGACAGACTCAGAACCAGAGACTGAACCAGAGACTGACTCAGACCCGAAGACAGACTCAGACTCGAAGGCAGACTCAGACCAAAAGACGGGCTCTAATGTGGTTTACACGTTACATGGGGGGAGTGGAGTAGAATCCCTGAGCTCAATCGAGTGTATTGATCATCAGTTGAATGTAACAACTCTCGCTTGATGCTATGGACTACATTCGGTATACAAGGTGCTATTTCGGTTAATAAATGCGTAGAAAAATGGGATGTAGATGTAGTGTTCAGAAGCTGAGGTACGCCATTTTCATTGGCAATTGTAGGGGGGCAGAAGTGAAGAATATGTCAAGACATAACTGCGAAATTATGGTTTACATAATTACTTACATAAGCCGTAACGTGACACAACACGTGACCACTTAAGAAACCATAGCGGGGGAATTCAAAGAGAAGGTCCTTCCTTCAGGAGATCTCAAATCGCCGGTCTTTATCTGAATCGCACTTGAGAAAGAAGAGAATTTGAGTCAAGGAGTTGTGAGTTCAAATGACACCCTCCTCATTGGCTGCGAATACTGGCTGCGAAAAACTGAAGTATGGGTGAATGGTGGTTCTTTACGATTGGTAGGAGTTCTTAACAAAGAAAAGATGAAGAGTTTAACATTAACGGTAGTTTCTATAGTAGCACTTAAAAGAGGATTAAGGTAAAGTTTCTTAATGATGAAGGAGAGCAATATCTCTATCGATCATTCCACTTTTCACTACTGCTCCTTCCCTATATACTTCGGTACAATCATGAGAGTATCTAAAAGAGCCTCGCATTAAATCTACCTCATTAGCTCTGTAAGTGGTGAAGAGTGAAGGTTTGTGTGAGTGTTGGCTTTTCTGCGTAATTACCATACCGACAACTTAACAACATTACTCCACCAAAAAACAAAATTATTACGTGAAATTAGTTTAGGTAATTGCAACCATCCACCCGTCAATCTATCTACTCCCACATCTTTGAAAAACCTTGTGGAAGACTGTTTTTGATGGGGTAAGCGGGTATGTAATTTACGCAAAGATCTGGTGACATAATCAAAGAATTCTTACTTGACTGTTCTAAATTGAAGTTTCTTCTGAGGATATCTCTATAGGAGTGTGATAGAAGCAGATTTTTATCAAACGTATGACTATTTCATTCATCTTTTAATGTGTTAGACAATCGTACATTCGCTACGCTCATTGTACTCAAAATTACTCGTTTTTGAAATTACAGTAATTTTCCGCACCAACCAAAACTTATCCAAAAGGCATTAGCGAAAAAATTACAACAACATGGTCTTGGGAGATTTATTCATAGGCAGATTCCAGTGGGAGAACAAGGACAACAACCCATTGCCCGAGGACATTCCACACGTGGACGAAGTCGGTGCCACCTCGGCTCCTCTTTTATCTGCGTCATACTACATTGGAGACAGATGCAAGCCCTACAATGATGATTTCATGATGTGCAAGGACCAGAACAACGGCGGCACCATGGAATGCCTCAAGGAAGGCCGCAGGGTGACCCGCTGCGCCATCTCGATGTTACAGGATATAAACAAGCACTGTTTTGACGAGTTCAAGTTGCACTACGAGTGCTTGGAGCAGGAAAACCACCGTTTGGGACACTGTAGAAGCTCTGAGCTGGTGTTCAGAAAGTGCATGTTTGACAAGTTGGGGTTGGAGAAGAAGATCCCGGGTGTTCCAAAGGACAAGCAGATTTTCTTGAATGAGAATCCGATTTACCAGGGAACGAGTAATGATAAGAAGGTTACGAGGGAGTTTTTGCAGAAGAAAGATTGAACAACGAGCGTAGCGAGTTGTTCAAGTGACAAAAACATTGACAACAACGAGCGTAGCGAGTTCGAAGTGACACAACAACATTAACAACAACGAGTGCTCGTTGAGAAGTTGAAGTTGAAGTGAAGAGGATTGAAATTAAATTTAGATTGAAGTCAATCAGAATTAAGGAACGCGATGAAAATTGAGAACATGGGCTATGCTCATTGCTTTCATGTGGAGGTACTGGATGTAGATAACGAATGCATAGGTAATAGAAAGAGAATATTCAACAATTGAGCGAAGCGAAATTGTTGTTCGTAGATAGAACAAAGCTTGTTCCTTGATACTACTGGAAAGTTCAATTGTTTAGTGCTGGAAAGTTCAATTGTTTAGTGCTGGAAAGTTCAACTGCTTAGTGCTGGAAAGTTCAATTGTTCATACTCGAAAGTTCAATTTTTCATAGTACGGAAAGTTCGATGTTCAATAGTACTGAAAAATTCATTGCTTCGCAAAGTTGAATTTTTCATTCATAGTGCAAACTTCGAATTTTGGGTGCAAGTGGTACTTTTTTCAAGTCTGTTCATGTTACAGTTTATATTACATCAGTTCATCTTACATCAATTCATTTTGAAACAATTCATCTTACATCAAGTTATCTAAATCAACTTATCTTACATCAATCCATCTTCATATCTATTCATCTTCATTTCTATTCATCTTCACATATCAACTCTTCATCTATTCATCATTCACATCTATTCATTCACATCCACTCATACTCTAGTTTTTCAGAATTTCGCAGCTACGTTAAAGTTGCCAGTACTTCTTACAATCACTTATTCATTCTAGAATTAGATTCTTGTCATACCTATTCTTGTCATACTATCGATGTATGCTGATTCTACTTACTCAATCTACTATATTACTCGAATTTTTACTATCAATCTACTCTAATACTCACTCTCAACTATTTCAATCTCTCTTTTCACTCGTTATCTCATTAGTTAAACTTCATTAGTTGTATTAATTTATGCTCATCTCGCTGCGCTCGATTTCGCTCGATTTCGCTCTATTAATTTTCGCTCATTTCGCTGCGCTCAATTTCGCTCTCAATTTCGCTCTCAATTTCGCTTTTTTCTCATGTTTGGAACGACAGGCACCTCTTCGGGCCTCTTTGGCAACAACAGTTCCTTTGGCAAACCCGCCACCTCGTTCGGGTCCCAATCAAACCAACAGAACCAGCCCAACCAATCAGGGGGTCTTTTCGGCAACTCAAGCGGGGGTCTTTTTGGAAGTAACAACCAAAACAACCAAAACAACCAACAAAATCAACAAAACCAAAGCCAATCAGGCGGTTTATTCAATCAGTCGAACCAGTCAAATCAGTCGTCGTTTGGTAACCAGCAATCGACTTTTGGCAACTCAAACTCAACTCTCGGGAATAATTCATCTTTTGGTAAATCGGGTGGTTTATTTGGATCAACAACAACTGGAGCCACTGGAAATACTGGAGCCACTGGAACATCTGGAACTGGAGGTTTATTTGGAAATCAGGCATCCTCAACAAGTGGAAATACTGGAACAACTGGAGGTTTATTTGGAAATCAGGCATCCTCAACAAGTGGAAATACTGGAACAACTGGAGGTTTATTTGGAAATCAGGCATCCTCAACAAGTGGAAATACTGGAACAACTGGAGGTTTATTTGGAAATCAGGCATCCACAACAAGTGGTAACACCGGTGGACTTTTTGGAAATCAAGCATCGGGTGGATTATTTGGTTCAAATAGTAATTCGGGTACAACTGGTACTGGCACTACTGGTACCACTGGCACCGGAACTACTGGTGGATTATTTGGTCAATCCCAACCATCTCTTTTTAACAATTCAAACCAGAGCGGACTGAACCAGAGTAACCAGAGCGGTGGACTTTTTGGACAGAATAACCAGAATAACAATAATCAGAATAACAGCTTCAACAACAACAACTTAAACAACAACAACAACAGCTTAAACGACACCACCAACAACAACACCAACCAACCATCATTTGCATGGTCATCTTCCAAACCTGCACCAGTACAACAGCCCATTGTACAAGTGCCTGTAAACACATACACGCCTGCGATTAATGACCAAATCAACAAGGTCAAGGCTCAGATCGATCCCCTGTCGCCCACATGTATATTGAAGACGCATTTCTACAACAAGTTCAGTGAAGGTGAAATCAACCAGTTACTCCAGCAACAAAGACCCGGGAACGAGACGCCCGACGACTGGGACGCTGCGATGGACAGAAGGCCGCTGAACTTGCACTATCCCATCAAGGTGACGCTGTTTACGGAGGTTGCGCAGCGTATCGAGACACAGTTGGAGTATGTGGCCAGACTGAGGGTGTTGCTCAACGAAGTGAACGGTAAGGTGGACGGGTTGCTGCAGAAACACGATCTCGATAATACCACGAGGATAATGCGTGCCAAGGCCAAGCATACACAGCTTTCCAGAAGACTTCTTCGGTTGGCTACAGTGCTTGCGATCCTCAAGTTGAAGGGGTACCCGCTCTTGCCCGAAGAGGAGGAGATTCTGAAGCAGTTTGGGCTTTTGAACGCGAAATTGAACGACCCAAACAACCCGCTCGGTAAGTTGAACGATGCGTTTGCACGCTTGGCCATCTTGAAGGAGAGGGCCAACGAGTTGAACTACCAGTTCGATAGACAGGTGAGCGGGTTGTTGGAGGACGAGAAGGAGGAGAAGGAGAACCAGGACGAGGTGTTGAAGAAGTTGTCAAAGGTGTTGTTGAAGCAGCAGATGGGGTTGAATTATTTGAATGAGGTGTTGGAGAGGGATGTGGAGGGGGTGGAGAGGAGGGTGAAGAGGAATCAGGAGTAGACCACTTACTCGAGCGAAGCGAGAGTAAGTGAGAAGACTTGATTCACTCACCCTCGCTTTGCGAGGGGAGTGCTTGTTAGGAAGCAAATCCGATTGAAGAAGTGGGTCAAGGTGAAATTTCTTAGATTTTACAAGAGTGAATAATTCAACTATTGTGAATACTTCACAATATATCAACTCGACATCTACATCCACAATGGATAATTGCTAATCTGGTGAAGCGTCTGGGCTGTCTGGAGTTTGTATTGGAAAAGTTATGTATAGAATAGATATTGATAACGAGAAGAATGAGAACAACGAGTGAAGAACAACGAGCGAAGCGAGTTGTTCAAAGGTGAGTAGAGAGTGGAAGTATTAGGGTGCAAGCAATTTTCAGAACGACAGTAAATCGAATTAATTGAGTGGAAGAGTGAGTTTAGTGCTCTCTAATAAAGGATGTACTCTACAGACAAACTGATAGAATCCGGAAAGGTGAGTCTTTCAGTAAGAACAGTGAGAAGCAAGCTCAAGTGTGCACAGAATTCAACATGGGTATTTTTTGTAGTTGAGTTTTGACTGCAGATTAAGAGTCAATGACATGCATTAGATTAAGAGTCAACAAATGTATACAGATTAACAGTCTAGCTCCCAACTTCTTTTTCGCTAGTCAAGACACACGATACAGGTATGTACTCTCAAACGATTTCCTTCGCTCAATTGTTTTTTTTTTCATTAATTAGTTCTATTATTCTTGGGAAATGCTGGTCTACCTGATACTATGTATGTTTTTCTGGGGTAGGTCAGAGGGTATGCTATTCTCTTTGTAGCTAGAAATTCTTCAATACTGGGACATATAATCTACTACAGTTTCAAACCATTAAGCTCACTTGTTTCGTTCATTGTTGAGCATGAGTAGAAGAAGTTCGGCTGCAAAAAATGTCCCAAAGAGGAAAATGTAGAAAACCTAGCGAGATTGACAATTATTAGATTGACGACAAGAGAAGTTGTGTATTGATGTATTACATGACGTAAGTTCAATGTTAAAGTTGAATGAGCACTAAAGTTGATTTTCAGATAAATTTAGCTCTTAATTTAGAAAAATACACATGCTGTTAGTGCGGCATACCATTGATGAAAATAAGACCGATTAAATTCGCTTTCACAATAAACAAAAGCAAGAAAAGGTCTTCATTTAAATACGATTGAGACTAGATTTCAAAATAATGTGTATATAAAGTGGTGCTAACACATCGAATGGGATGTAGGTCGGGGCTTATGTAATCGACGAACAGTATACTTAAATCTGAATAAAGATGCAGCTACAATTAAATTTCTGATGCCTAAAGAACTCCTCACTTGTTTTTTAATAATACCTCACACGTTCTCTCAGTAACCTGTTCTCTTGCATTCCTAATCCATAGTAGTCCTGTCGTCTTTTAGTGCTCAAATGCTTACATAATCTTCAATTTAGACGTGATCTCAATCACACCGACGTCAAAAGTATGGAATAGCGTCGATTGGGAATTGATACCAAATCTCGTCTAAAGTAGATTTACTTTGCTCGACTCTTAGGTACTTTTTTTGGTCTCAAATCTTCTGATCTTTTAGTCTTCATCTTTTAGTCTTGATCTTTTTGGATTTTGTATTACAAATTGTTTTTCTAAACGACATGAACATCTTCATATTCCTCCTCCTATGTTGGGGTGTGCTAGCTGATAATGCCAACATTACCAACCCCTCATCCAACATTACCATCTCCACATCCAACCATACCAATAACTGGGCTGTTTTAGTGTCCACGTCGAGGTTTTGGTTCAACTACCGCCACATGGCCAACACGCTCAGTTTGTACCGTACCGTCAAGCGTATGGGAATCCCAGACTCCCAGATCATCCTCATGTTGGCCGACGACATTGCGTGTAACCCCAGAAATGCGTTCCCAGGAACTGTGTTCAACAACAAAGACCAGGCAATTGACTTGTATGGAGAATCGATCGAGGTGGACTACCGCGGGTACGACGTCACTGTAGAAAATTTTGTGCGGTTATTGACGGACCGCTGGGACTCGGACCACCCCAGACTGAAGCGGTTATTGACGGACGAAAACTCCAATATCTTTATTTACTTGACGGGTCACGGAGGTAACGAGTTCCTCAAGTTCCAAGATGCCGAGGAAATCGGCGCTTACGACATTGCAGACGCATTTGAGCAAATGCACGAGCTGAAGAGATACAATGAGATTTTCTTCATGATTGATACGTGTCAGGCCAATACCATGTATGAGCGGTTTTACTCGCCTAATATTCTTGCTGTGGGGTCGTCTGCCATTGATGAATCATCTTATTCGCACCATTCAGACATGGATATTGGTGTGGCTGTGATTGACAGATTCACGTACTATACACTCGAGTTCCTCGAAAAAATTGGTAAGGACTCAAAGGTCACTATGGACAAGCTTTTCGATGAGTACACATTTGAAAATGTGCACTCGAATCCGGGAATCAGAACGGACTTGTTCAAGAGGGACGTAAATGAGGTTTTGCTCACGGATTTCTTTGGAAATGTGCAGAACGTGGTGGTGGATAATGTGGAGAAGGATGTGTTGGAAAAGCATAAGAGAGTAGCAAAGAGTGAAGAGAATGAAAGCGTGGAGGTATTGGGGAAAGTGGAGGTTGTTGAGGGGGGTAAGGGAGTGGGGATTGTGGATAAGTTGATGGGATTGGTGGGGGTGGCAGTGATGGTGGGGGCATGGAGTTTTATGAAGTAGTCAAACACAATCGAGCGTAGCGAGATTGTGTGTTTCACGCATGAACAATTTAGGCACAAGCGAGCGTAGCGAGATGTGTGTACGCGAAAAAATCAGGCACATTTGAGCGTAGCGATTGTGTGTGCCATCGACCAACCTAAGCACAATCGAGCTTACCGATTTTGCACATCGATCGACTCACAAAGTTGATCAGTGTTGAATGTGATATCTACTCAACAAAACAATCAAGATAGTAGCCATTGCGCAGCTTGAAAAAGTAAAGGAATACCTAGAACTCTAATCATGAGGACAAGCCTCTTATAGAATGAAGGCACTTGGGTCATAGTTAAGTTGCTGTCATAGAATTGAATATAATTAGGAATGGTGTAGGTTTAGCTAGATGCTATGCGTTAAGTGATTTTGTAGGGAATAGGTAATACAATCATGGATAACCAGAGGTTAGAAAGAGGTGTTTTTCGTGATAATGGTAGTAACCGACTGAACTTTTCGATGATTGCCCACCTTCGAACTGCTACGCCACCTAACGTTGATGCATCACTGTTAAATTGTACGACGTAAACTGTCAAGTCCTATTGTTCTGGTAGCCATCAGGTTATGAAGGTTTAAAAATAACAGGTATCGTAACTGCACGTCATCCATCAAAAGCGCAATTTTTTCTTCACTTACCCAAATACCAACTCTTCCATGGAAAAGGTTTGGATATAACTTGCTTCTTGTTCATAGTCATGTAATGTCTCAGGATAGACAAAAGAGAAAGAAATGAGAAGGGGACTCAACGTGGCTGGTTTCTTCGAGATCAGCTTGTTACACAAACGTCATCCCACAAAAGTACTTTTTTTGCCCCACGAAATGGGTGCAAAATTCTTTCTTCACTCCAATGCTACATTTTTCAACATAATTCATTATTCAATAATGTACATAAATATTCTTAATGGTAAACACGGCTTCTTCTCTGCACGGTAGGGTTTCTTTTTGTCATAGCAGCAATGTCACCTCTAAGAACGTACAAAGCGGTCCCTCCCAGAGACACCAACTTGCCAGAAGCATCTTCATAAAATTCACCTTTAGAGTATGTGATATTCCCGCCGATAGTAAAGTCGTAGTCTGGGGTGGACGATTCAACGTAGGTACCGTTGAGGAGAGTGATAAACTTTCCGGTGTTTGGATCAGTAATGGAATTGTTATCATTGAAATCAACGTAAGTAGCTTGGTCTGGATCATCAACAATATAGAGTTCATTGTTCTTGACACTGACAAATCTAAAGTCAAATTCCCCGGTCGTCACAAATAAGTATTGGGCAGACACGTAGGCGAGCAAAGTAGCAAGGATAAGAAAGTTCATTTTGGTTTGGTGGTGATGGCTATGAACTCGAGGGAAAAGAAGGCCAATTTATAGACTTTTCAGACAGGTTGTGGACAGATACGAAAGGAGATTTCGTCCAATAATTGTCCCATACTACATGAGAATGTTCCAAGATTTCTCCGAAGGAGTATGCAAAAAGAAGAGAAACGCATCAAGTTGCAACCAACGAAAAATATCGCCGGTTTTGTGTGGTTTTTGGGTTGATGCTGGGACTAACGTTTGCGCGAAGCGAACTGATAGCATTTAGAAAAGGGATTTGAAGAGTCATATTAGGCATATCGTGATTACTTCTAACTGGTTAGTCTCTAATTCCCCGGTATTTATTCTTCTGTAGATGTAAATGTGATTGCTGTACATCCTTGTACTATTCAGATAAGGTTAAGATGTACAACGCTTATTTTCAACTCTGGCATTCTCTGATGTTCTCCGGTATTTCCACTCTAATCTGATGCTCTTCGATGATGCTGCTTACGAAATGTAAGTAGTACTGAAGAGATCTGTGTGTGATAGTGACTCACAACACCAAGCAATATATTGATGAATGAGTTTTTAGTCGCGTTGATCGTGGTCCATGTTTGCGCTGATTGTGTTGGTCCGTCGTCGCGGGTGAAACTAGTTCACATGGAGTGCACAAATAGGTGTGTGACAATATCAGAACTAAAAAATAGCAAAAGTCGACGAGATTTTTTCAAATTATACATACCTAAAAAAAAAAATTAGTTTTTCAGATCGGACACTACAGTCCTCACTACCACGCAAGGCCATCAAAAATGGCTGAGCTGAGAGTACTCACTTGATTAGCTTAACCATATCACTCATGATTGGATCTCGAAAAATCAATGTTGCATTCAATTTCAATCGAGCTTTGTGTTATCCGATCTAAATCTGAATTTGTTATGTGCCATGTCCTAATTTAAATTTTGGTGTGCAACATAAGTCTGCTCTGATATTTGTGATACAGGCAATCATTTAATTAGGCCCCACTCAGATGATGTTAGGTCGTCCACTGCAATCTTTGTGTCATAATTTTGAACTTTCACGACTACAGTTGGTTACCAATCGAACTAATGAGGACATAACTATCGTACCACTGAACAAGCCCCATGACTTCCCGTGGCTCCAAAAATGAAGTGACGAGTTGAACAAATGACAATAATTTTGCATAACATACAGCCACAGATGGCTTTTGTAGGTGAATTCACTTTACATGAGAAACCTGTGTCGATTTATGCTGAAGAGTTGTAATTACGAAAATTATATAACAAGGCTTAAATTGACAGTATTTTGTAGGCATCATACGTCATCCTCCAAAGGTATTCCCACAATTCTGTAATTACGTTCATAATAATACTCTGATAGTATAATCAAAGAGGGCTGCCATTGGAAGAGGTTTCGTGGAAAGAAATGAGCTGGAGTGCGTTGCACGTATTCTTAGCTATTTTAGAACTGATTCAAACCCTGTATACCAAATAACACACGAAAATAGTGCTGGTCTTTTTCGTACCTGCTGATATTTAAGATCAGCTTACACCCTAACTTACACAAAAACACCATGTACTAAAGTCACACCCTTTTTCTCAATGGGTGCAAAAATGAGTCCGTATTAACTCGTGTTGTCCACATCTACAAATTTCAAAAAAACATTCTCACGTACATTTTCGATCAATCAATGATAGAAGTGTTCTTAAGCGCTCTTTTTCTTCAGGAAGCATACTGTCCCTGGTTAATAGTTACTGATTCTCCTCCATATGCGACCAATCTGTCGGAATCATCAACATAAAAGCCGCCTCTAGTGTAAATGATATCACCATCTATTTTGAAATTGATATCTGCGGCGTCGGATTCAACATAATTACCTTTGGTAAGAGTGACATACTTCTGGTTCTCGGTGTCGTATAAAGACTTGTCATTATTCTTCCATTCGAAATGAGTAGCGTTTCCAAGATCATCGTCAACATAAAGAGCACCAAACTTGATGGTAATGTATCTGGAAGTCGAACCTTGTTGAACAGCCAAGTAGAAAGCTGACACGTAAGTGAGCAAGGTTGCGAAAGCCAAAATTTTGAATTGCATATTGATAGATTGTTCTGGTGTTAATGAAAGAGACACTAGAGAGAGGGATTAAAGGCAATTTATATTCAATACAGAAGTGCTTTGTTGCATGAACTTTTCATCCAGGTTTCAAAGTCTATTCAAGGTATCAGAAAGGAGCTGAAATGAGGGAGTAATTTGCAACCAGTGAAAAAATCTTGGTTTTGTGTACTTTTTATTTCGTTTGTTAAGAAGTGCTCTGCCCTTGAGAACTTCAAATGGGTTCCTACCCTCTCTGCTTAACTATGTTTGCCATACTTATATAGGTTCAATTCCTTACTGTTTTCAACTTGTCAACTCCAATTCACCACATACCAGATAGGAATGCAACTTTAAACGTAAGGGTTGAACCCTTGCATGGTCGTAACTACTTGATCAATTGTTCTATGTGATATACGCACGAAACCGAAGGAGTTCTGGTTTCATTATTGGCCCTCTTAGAAGATTTATAAGTTATTTGTAAATCAATTAGTTCAATTAATATTGAGAGCGTAGAGCCATATAGGTTGCTCAAATTTACTGTATAGGTAGTCTAAACTATAAACGATTCTTCATTGATTTCAAAATGAATGCATCCATATACCACTTCAAGTGAGTTTCCAGCAACTCTCCAATTGTTACACTGTCTGATCATCTGATACCTGATCGGTCACCGCAGGACTGCCTTATTGTCCGCGGGTTCATTGATAATCTAAGATGAAATTTCGTAGTTCAACACATGACTTCCATACATCTACAAATTCACGAAGATTAGGCTTTTATTCAATCAATTGATAGAAATGTTTCCCTACTACTTAGAGGCAAACTGTCCCATGTTAATAGTCACCAATTCTCCACCATAAGCAACCAATTTGTTTGAATCATCAACATAGAAACCACCTCTAGTGTAGACGATATTTGAGTCTATTTTGAAATGGGTATCTGCGGTGTCGGATTCAACGTAAACACCGTTGGTAAGAGTAACATACTTCTTGTTCTCAGTATCGTACAAAGATTTGTAGCCGTTCTTCCAATCGAATTGAGTAGCTTTGCGGACATCGTCTGTGACATAAAGGGTACCGTCTGTGACGGTTCCATATCTGGAAGTTGAGCCTTGTTGAACAGCCAAGAAGAAAGCAGATGCGTAAGTAGCCAAGGATGCGAAAGCAAAGATGTTGAATTGCATATTGATAGATTGTTGAGGTGATGATGAAAAGAGAGACTCAGAGAGACTATTTATAATAATTTGAGAACTACCTGGTGGGAGGATGACATCCGGTACTCCAAGGTCAAGTATTAGAAGGAGTCGAAATGGAGGAGTAATTTGCAACCAGTGAATAATATACTTGATTTTGTGTACTTTTCCGTACTGTTCGTTCAAGTGATTTGGTCCCTTTTTTTTGATGTGCTTTGAGAGTATTCACCCTTTCTGTTCATTCATACTTGCCTTACTCAATAGACTCTTTCCTTTGCTTTGGGCTGATCAATCACCTCGAGTCACCACACACCAAATAAAAATGCAATCATCACCAAATAGAAGTGCAAGTATAAACGTAATGTCAACCCTTTGAACTGTTCATGTTTGTAATTATTTGATGAATTGTTCTGTAATTTATGCACAAGGTTTTGGGAGCTCAATTTTATATGGATACAGAGTCCTGGGGTGGTCTTTACAATCACTTTGCCAAGTATTCCTTGACCCGTATACCAAGTGGGGGTGAAAGAAACCCACTTAATGAGAACCTATTGATCATTCCTACCAAATAGAGCTTCAAGTACCCTTCTTAGAGGCAGCTGAATGTACACAAATTACGACGAATATTATCTAGCGCAGGCAATAAAATAAATGAAGCATCATGGTTCCATTGGGAAGTAATTCAATATTAGGTCCGTATATCGGAAAAATGCATGTTACCATTAAGTAACTGCTGTAACTTCTGAAGGCCTCTAAACTTGTAACGTTAATGCGAATCTACGTTCTGCGCATTATGTACGAATGGGTGCAAAAAATCTACAGTAGGTTCCCCAAAAACATTTATTTCGAATCACCCCAACTATTTAGCTGACGTACAGGCCTTCCTCAATCAGAACTTTGTCACCGTTATAGGCCACCAACTTGGAGGATTCACCCTCGTAGAACCCGCCTTTAGTGTAAATAATACCGTCAGAAGTTTCCTTAAAATTGGTATCGGCGTTGTTGGACTCAACGTAAACTCCATTACTGAGAGTGACGTACTTCTTTGTCTTCATATCATACAAAGAGTTGTCGTCCTTCATTTCGAAGTTAGCAGCATTCTGGTAGTATGAGTCAACGTAAAGAGTGCTACCCTTGAGGGTGATGTAACCGGTTGGGTTATCGGTCCTTTTGACAGCCAAGAACATGGCGGAAACAGAAGTAGCCAAGGCTGTGAAGGTCAAAATGTTGAATTGCATATTGTTAGATTGTAAAGGTATCGGAAGAGAGTAGAGAGCTTTAGCTTGGGGAAAAAGGGCAATATATAAACTCTCATCATCGATGGTGTAAGGTGAGTTTGGATTTCATCTACTTGGAACAAGCCTTAGAAAGGAGCATTAGGAAGGGCAATTACAGGGAGATGAAATGGGGAGTGATTTGCAACCAGCAAATGAGACAGGGTTTTGTGCTTTGTTTTAAGGTGCACTGCCTCTGTTTATTCCTTGAGTGTTCATCCCGTACACCTGATGTATCTCATGCACTTAGTCTATTGTCTGATGTACATCTTTTCTTCTTTAGTGAACCTGATTCCTGGTATTGGCTGACATTTAATGCCTTTCGATGGACGTTACAATGCAACCAGTGATCGCCTGGACGAAAATGAAGGCAACTTTAAACGAGTCCAACCCTTTACATGCACAAAGTTCCCAGCAATTGCTCAGTGGTGTGGAGTCGCATTACTAAGAGGTGCATCGCTAAAAGGAACATTAGTAAACAGCTACTCTTGCTATGAAACTTTCATACCCGCTACAGAAGTCAAAAGTTGGATTATAGATTGACACATACATTTGTGTTACTGGCCCTAAAAGCAACTGCGATTTGAATCGAGTGGATGAAATTCCTCGATTAAAAGTTGGGTGGTGTGTTCACTATCTCTTTACTTATTGCTCTTGGAGATTTAGTCGCGGAATTTTCCCGCAAGTAAAGCTCGAAATACTGTACCTTGGCAAATGTTTAGCGTTGGAAAGTTTACAAAGTATTCTAACGTTTCTTCACCTGAAATCTGATGTAAATTTGGAAAATAATCCAAAGCGCAAAATTTGCAATGGGAACTAGTCAGAGGAGAACGATTTATTGTTCAACAAATCTAAACTACTTTCGATGGTGTAATTCAACGCCCTTCTTCGAATTCTTTGAGTACTGAAATTTTCACCCAATTGTCTTGTCGACTCTCGCGATTACATTCCTTGTTCATTTTCGTTTTATACTTTTCATCGCCTTCTAGAACTTGGAAGTTCTGGGGCAGCAAGTAAAACTTGCATAAAAGCTCACAATGGTGGCATAATCTCTTCACTTCGATGGGGCGTTGCCAACGTCTATGCGTATGTTGTGTTTGTGTCCTGTTTGTGTAACTAGTTTGTGTTTGTGTCATTTGGAATTTTGCACCCACCTCATTTTTTCCATTAGGTTTCTACGGTAATAGTATTGTTAATTCTCATTTAATTACGTAAATCTCAACGAATCTCCTGTTTGCAGAGTCTAATGACCTGAATACGACAAATCTTGGATGCCACTTGTCAAAGGGATCTATTGTCAAGCTGCAAATGTTCCAGCAATGGGGCTTACAAAATAGGCCATCAACTCATTGTCGACTATTCGTACAACTTATTGATAGATTCTTTTGCTTCGCCCAAAAGCTTTCCACTTGCAAGGACTAAGTCTTGTGACCATAGTCATATGGAGATCGTGTTCGATGGACTGGTGTCCTAATATGCGCAACCTGTTATGTGAAAGTCAGAAGACTTCAGTCAGGCGCTGTTAAATAATTTTCCATAGATATAAATTAGTTCTCATGACTTGAAACATGTGGGAAACTTCCCTTACTGTTTCATTGCAGACTCAGATTTGTAATGCAAATCTGCATTACGAATCTATGCTCGGCTATGCTCTATGCTTATTTTTGCGAATTCATAGGAATCGTAGCATAGTGGAAGATGATAGCCTGAGAAGCCTGGACCAACAAGTCCAACTTTCTTGGGTTCAGAGCGTCGTTACCACAGTAAATGCTGGTGTCCAAGGTGAAGTCGAACTTGCCGTTGCTCAGGCTGGAGTAGTAGTTGGTCTTGGTCCACTTGTCGTAGTTTTCTTGGGTAGAGTGAGCAACACTATTGAAAGAGTTCATGTAACCGTAAATAGCGTTGACCATGTGGACGTCGGCAGAGTTTTCGATAGTAATGTAGTAGTCGCTGCGGGTAGTTTTGTTGAAGAGTTCATGGACACCGGTAAAGTAGAGTTGCCAGTGGGCCATGTCTCCACCTTGAGGGTAGTTTTCAAAAGAAGTGAGCTGCATGGCAAGGTTGTAACCGAACTTGTTACCCTTGTCCAACCAGTCCTGGTCCTTGGTGTAATCGAAAAGATAAGCCAAACAAGACAAAGTCACACCAGAAGGTCCGAGGTTGGTGTTACCAGGTCTCACATCTTTGTTGATGGTGCTTGGGCCGCCAGAGCCAAAGTCTCCAAAGTAAGGGTAGTTTGTCTTCATGTTGTCGAACATGAAGGAGATAGCCTTCTTGGCAAACTCAAGGTACTTGTCATCGTTCTTGTGACCGTACACCTTCAAAGCGGCAAGGGCGACCTCCGCGGTGGAAATTGCCTTGACCTCGTCACTGTTCCTCTTCCAAGTAACACCACCCCACTGGGAGTTCCATTGGTTCAACAAGTCATCGGTAATCGAGACTGCGTTGTCCAAGTAACTCTGCTCATTGGTGGCTTCGTAACCCTCAACGTACGCCAAAGCAAATTGGGCGTTCAAGTCGTTGTAGATGTCGTTTTTGTTGGAAGCAGAAATAGCATAAGCAGAAGATCCGTCAACCTTGTAGCTGTCGAATTGCTTAAGGGCCAACTTGATCTTGTCAGAGTCACCAGGAGTCGTCATAATGATGGCTCTTGCTGCTCTTGAAACAGCCCAAGCTTCTGGCTGTTCGTATCCTCCACAAGATTTGTCACTGGACCAAGTCTGTTTGTCCAGGTTGTAGAAGTGGTCCCAGATGGCACTGGAGGTGGTTTGGTCAATGTCGGATGGGACACTGATTTCAGGTGTCACAGTGAGGAATCTTGCGATAGGAATATCGGTTGCAAACTTTCTCTTGGTGAGGCCCTCATCCTGGAAATCCTGGAGAACAGTCTGTCTCTTGACGATATCATCGGCTTCAGCATGCAAATCTCTTTCGACATTCACAAGCTCGCCTCTGGGGATGGCAATGGGTGCGGCCTTTGCAAGCAGCAAGATGCACAGAATAAGAATAGCTTTGTCTAAAATCATAACGAGTGTGTGGGGTGTTGAGAAAACTCAAGCGGATAAGGTACCATTTATAAGTAAATTGCTTGTTTTGAGCCTAATCGCATCGCACTCGAACACTTTCGTGCTCTTGAAACATCATATATCGCCTTCGAGCAGTTTCCTGCAGACAAGCGTTTTTCGCAACCAACGCTGCATACGCGAAGCCGTCAAAAGCCACTAAAAATAGATTTCCCCATAGTTACAGTTTTAGGTTAGGGTACAAGTTTATTAGGAGTTTATTAAAAGCTTATTGGAAAAAATTCAAGGGAGTTGAGGAGATTTTAAGGGGAGTTAAGGGGAACTTCAGGAACTTAGGGAGAACTTTAAGCTAATATTTTTTGGGCAAGTTAAAAATAGGTGCTCGTAAGTTGAGGGCTTTGGAGGAACATACGACTGAAGTACAAGATAAGGAGTTGCTGAAGAAGCATAGAAGAACCAGTGAAGAAGCAAAGAAGAAGATGCAAGGAAGTTTGAGCAGGGAAAACATGTTTATGCCTCCACTTCGGAACACCCGCTTTCTTGGAGGAGATGACCGCAAATCTGAAACAAGCGGTTCTATTAGCATTGGCAGCACATTGTTCGAAACCAACTAAAATATAGGTACTTTGGGGTATAGCAATGGTTGGTACAATCAGAATTAACAAGTGTCGAACGATCAGAAATCAGGAACAAGTGACAAAATGAAGATACGTTGAAACGGTGTATACTTTGGGAGAGGTGCATTTTACCTGGCCTAAGAATGAGCCATGAATGAACTTCTCATGAATGCTCGAACTTACCGGTACAACCCTCAATCCAAAAACTGAACATGATCACTGAACAAGTATGATCACTGACCATTGACTGAACGTCACTGAACATGACCACTGAAACATAATTACCATACTTTGAGCATGGATTCTATCAATACCCCAGTTGTACCAGGATGAAATGAAGGTACAGATTGTAAAGAATGTAAGGAAACATTGTAGCTTAATTGCAAGGGATGGTCATTTCTCAACCTATTTCTCAACCTGTAGACAATTCGTCCGTCATCAGTTCTATTTTAGATCTTGAGTGTTTGCCGGTTCAAAGTCTGCTAATGAAGCTACAAACCGTAAAGCTTATTTTTTCGTTTACAATCATGTGTTGAAGAGTATCTCGTGAGAACAATAAGAACAATTGAGAATAACGAGATTTTCGCAAACGAGATCTGACGAGGGCATGGAAGTGGTATTGTTCCTACGTTTGTCTAGGTAGTATGGGTCAATAGTATGGAATAAAATTTACATTAGGCGTATAATGTTCTCCTTCCTCCGGAAATGATGAACAATCTAGTATCTCAGTACCTTACCTATACTAATATATCCTTTCGTATCATTTAGTATCGTTTAGTATGTAATTTAGTGTCATTACTATCCTATCTAATATCTATGATAACTATCATCTATGATAACTATCATTTTATAGTTCGCAAGACCATCTATGAACAGCGAACCAGGCGGACCACTTGCTTGCTTTTCAAAAACCATGTTACATTTCCATAAATTTTCTAAAATTAGGAGATTTTTTCCAAAATTTGGCTGCGAAATTGAGTGCAACAATTTCAACTTGAGTCATTCTTCACTTACCACACATTCACTATCACTGGATCATTCATAAACGTACTCTACAATCACTTTGCCAAAATATTCATATCATTCAAAGCAGCTTCGCTCGATTGCTATTCACTTGTCTCCACCTCACTTTCTCCTAGAACGACCTTTTCACCACCTGAAATCACCAACATGCCCGATTTATCCATGTAAAAACCATGAGGGATGTAAATGACATCCATTCCAAACATAGTGAAGTTTGCATCGGGAGTATCTGACTCGATATACTGTCCCTCTTCGTTCACAGTCACGTACTTTTGACGATCAGTATCATACAAAGTGTCGTTGACGTATTGAAAAGAAGTGGCTATGGTACGATCTGAGTCCACATAAAGCACACTGTCTTTGATGGTGATGAATTTATTGATGAAGTAAACGTCCTGGTATACAAATAACTGGAAGGCGGAAACACAGCCCAAGAAAAGGTGAGTAAGTTGCATGTGACGAGGACTGGTGATTTAGGTAGAAGGTAATAGTAATAGGTGATAGTTGTTAGGTAGAAGGTGATAGTAATAGGTGATAGTTGTTAGGTAGAAGGTGATAGTAATAGGTGATAGTTGTTAGGTAGAAGGTGATAGTAATAGGTGATAGTTGTTAGGTAGAAGGTGATAGTAATAGGTGATAGTTGTTAGGTAGAAGGTGATAGTAATAGGTGATAGTTGTTAGGTAGGTTTTAGTTATTAGCTAACGTATTATCAAGTATATATAAGTAATTGCATCACCCTTGGGTGCTTTCCAGGAGCTTGCGGGGCCAACGGAAATTGACAGGGGCTTACAATTTGCAGCCGTTGAAAATATCTGGATCAGCAACATTAGGCGATTAGGGGGTGAAAAGAATGCTAGCAGAAGTGAAGGTGAGGGTGGTGGGAAGGTCGAGGAAGGTGGAGAAAAGAAAATGAAACCATTGGTTTATGGGAATTCAAGTGAGTTGATTTCAAAGAGTTGCATCCTTTATAAAATTTTCAGAATCCCTGCATAAAATCGAGCACAGAATGAAAAGATGGAAAGGGTCAAAGACTAGAATAAGCGGAAGGAGTTATTGGAGATTCTGAGTAATTGAATTCGAGAAGCAATGAAACATTTCTGTTCTCGTTAAGTCTTCTATTTAATATTGTTAATTCTGATTTTTGATACAAATTCGCTTCGCTCATTTGTACTAGTTTGGCTCTTGTACTAGTTTGGCTCTTGTGCTCTTGGCTCGGTTCTATTGTTGATGTAACATGAGATGCATGGAAAACGTCTCCTTTCTTTTGACAATCTCTTACCCCGATGAAACACATGAACCACAAAACGGTTGACGATAGAACATAGAACACGTGGTTCAGAGCGATGGTTGAAGAATAGCGATGGTTGAAGAATAGCGATGGATATGGAGAAACAGAGCGAATGAGCTTGTCACGATCAGCGGTTTAACATGAGCTAAAAACAAGTTTGGGACATCAAGGTCAGAGACAAGGAACTAAAGAACATACAAAAACAGACCGCCAATAAGGAAGCAGTCAAATTATGAACACAACCAACGTCAAATGTCTATTTTTATCTTGACAGCCAAGAAAATCATGTTATACCCGGTGTCAAATTGAAGATGTCAAAATTCATTCTTGTTACAATCGTATTCAAAATCTCATATATTATTTGCGCAAGCATTGAGTAAGTCAGAGCAGAGGTCGAGGAACAAGTCAGCTGGTACACAGTTCAACTAGACAGGAAGTAGAAGATGTACAAGTAGTACAATTAGACAAGAAGTATAAGAAGTACAAGAAGTACAAGAAGTACAAGAAGTACAATTAGCTAAATACAAGAGAGAGTCCATCTGCTATCAAATCCATCCAATATCCATACCTAATGCATATACAAAATTAACGATAGTTTCTAAAATTAACCAAAAATAAGGAACGACAAGAAGCAATGAGTTGTTTGAGTGTTTTCAAACTAGGTACTCATTGACACTATGCTGATTGATTGCTTGCGATCATTTGGGCGTGAAATTGTGATAATTTCACCAAATGAGCTAAGCGAATCTGAATAAATATAAAAGCTACCAGAAGAAGAAACACTTCTCTTCGCTTTTCTCTTCCCTATCTTCTCTTCTCTATTCTCCCTTCACTCTTTTCTCACCTCATTTCTCTTCACTCTTCTCTATTCTCTCCTGTTTTCTCAACCTACTCTCAACTCAACTCTCCTTTTCTATATTCTCTCACCTCTTTTACCTTCTACATTCTCTCCCCTTTTACCTTCTATTTTCTCGAACAATTCGCTTCGCTCATTGTTCTCGCTCATTGTTCTCGCTCATTGTTCAAGTCCCCGTATACTCCTTCATTCTATCCAAAATACTCACCGCCCTCTTCTTCTTTTCATCCACCCTATCATAATCTCTCAACTTTACAAATTCAAACTTGTGAAACTTCTGAAAGTTGAACCTCGCGTGCTTTCGTACCTCATCATTATCTACTTTGAAACCGTCTACCCCCTCAATCGTGTGAAATATGTTACTTGCTCGTGATGACGTCACTTTATAGTGTCCGTCCAATCGCAATGCCTCCACTGGTAACTTGTGTTTAAAGTAAATCTCCAGTCTTTCCAGCCAAAACTCCCGGTCATTCTCCACATACGAGAAACGGGGAATTGCAAGAAGCAGTCGCAATTTTAACGCCAACTCATTTTTAGCATGTGATGGACTGACATAATTATCATTTCCTCCATATCCTCCATCTTCATATCCTCCATCATATCCTCCATATCCCCCATCTTCATATCCTTCACTTCTAATATAGGGACTTTTTGTAAGAATCTTTGAAGGACTATATAGTATGCGAATGAGAGGATCGTAAATGGTTGTGCCTGTTTTATCCCGATCAATGCGAAACAGCTCCATGTTGCCGAGCTTTTTGAATGATCTGTAGAGAAAGTCCACTTCCTTGGCGGAGGTTGGAACAGGTGTTAGTCGTATAGTAG
Source organism: Kodamaea kakaduensis (assembly GCA_030558435.1). Lineage (NCBI taxonomy): Eukaryota > Fungi > Ascomycota > Pichiomycetes > Serinales > Debaryomycetaceae > Kodamaea > Kodamaea kakaduensis. The sequence continues at coordinate 37,151 of JAJMSN010000044.1, forward strand.
CGAGAATGTGGTGTTTAAACATGGGTGGAGTAAATGTAATAGTTGGCTAGTTTAGTGGTAGGTAGTGAGTACTGTAGCGTGTTAGTGGGTAGCAAGTAGTGTAGAGTGAATTAGTAATGTATTAGTGGGTAGTAGTATATTAGTGGGTAGTGAGTAGAATATTAGTGGGTAGTGAGTACTGTAGTGTATGAGTGGGCAATGAGTGCTGCAGTGTATTAGTGGGGTAGTGAGTACTGTAGTGTATGAGTGGGGTAGTGGGTGATGATGTGATGTAGTGAAGTGCGGTGATGTGTAGGGACAATATGCGGTAATTAGCGAGATGTTTAGTGACAAGTCGGTTGTGTAGTGTGGTATTTATGATATGTTACGTTATGTGGTGTGTTTAGCGATATGTAGGGGTGGTATGGTCGGTGTGATGATGAATTGTGTTTTTGATGATTTCTGTAGTTTCTTGCTGATGATGTTGGTTTTGATGGATTGAAGTGGATCCTAATGATTCCTGATAGTTTAGGGGTGGTTTATGATGTGATTGATGACAAAGTTGTGTTTTTGAATGATCTCAGGACAATTATATGCGCTTTGCATCGAAAATTAAGACTTCAGTGAGGTAGTTAGTATAGAATTACAGATAGTGGGGGACAGAGCATAATAGATACAGTACACAGGCAGTACACATAATAGACACAGTACACAGTACAACCACATCACAATACACTACACATAATACACATCACTAGAGACACACTAGAGTACTCAATACACTAGAGTACTCAATACATTATAGTACTACTACCATACAGCAATATAATATGGATCGACTAACGGCTATTTTGAGCGAGTCTCTTAACAAAGAGGTGGGGCCAGGGATGGCAGACTCTTTGGTGAGTCTATACAAGCGGAACACTAAAGAAGGTTATGGAAAAGTGTTGAAGGCGCTTGGAGTGAGGGATGAGGATGTGGAAAATATCACCAGGATGGTGGAGGTGATGGGAAGAGATGGTGATAAGGAAAATGATGGAGATATGAAGACCAAGGGCGATAAGAAGGTGATTGAGAAGGAGACGAGGGATGACAAGAGGGAAGTGAGTATGGAGAAGGAAGAGAAGAAGGAAGAGAATGTTGAGAAAAATGAAGAGAAGAAAGACAAGGTAGAAAATATGAATGGGAAAAAACCTATAGCTTTATCATATGATGATATGGATGCTCCTATTGAGAATGTGAAAAAACCTCAAAAAAAGAAGATTGTGTTTAAGAAGATCAAGAAGGAGGATGCAATGAGAATAAAAGGTGGAAGAGAAAAGGAGGAAAAGGAGAAAAAAAAAGATGATAAAAATGAGCAAAGAAAGGATGAAAGAAAGGATGAAAGAAATGAGGAAGGAAAGGATGAGAGAAAGGATGAAAGAAAAGATAAAAGGAAAGATGATATAAAAGAGGAGAGAAGAGAAGATAGAAGAGAAAAAAGAGTAGAAAGAAGAGAAGACAGAAGAATAGAAAGAGAAGAAAGCAATGACTATCAGTCTTCTGGAAACCTTCACATCACTTCTCATATGTTGGTACCTCCTTTTCTCAAATCAAGTCAGCATCTCTTGGCCCTACTGCTTGAAAAAGTGGGGCCAACAATCAGTCCTATAAAGGATCCAGGGTCCGAATTGGCATTGTCTGCGAAACGAGGAAGTCAGGTGGTGGCAGAACGAAGAAGTGAAAAGGAGCGCGCAAAGGTGGTGCGTGAGGCGGTGGGAGAGGATGGAGAAAAAGATGGAGGAAAAGATGAAGAGGAATCAAGAGAAAGTGATAAGAAGGGAAAAGGAAGAGAAAAGGAAGCGAGGGATAGAGTGAATGGAGAAAGAGAAAAGGAGGAAAGGAATAGAGTGAATGGAGAAAGGGAAAAGAATAGAGATGGAGAAAGAGAAAAGGAAAAAACCAACGGTAAAGACAGAACTTCAATCCTTCTTTCTAGGAAGAAACTCCCTGCATTTGCTGTGAGGAATACCCTCATTCAAACCATATTTGAAAATCAAATCACCATTGTGATTGGTGAAACGGGTTCTGGTAAAACCACTCAACTTCCCCAATTTCTCCGTGAAGAGGGCATCAAACACATCGCGTGTACACAGCCCAGACGTGTGGCTGCAACTTCGGTCGCCAAACGTGTGGCCCAGGAAGTGGGATGTACTCTCGGTCAAGAAGTTGGTTATTCCATCAGATTTGAAGACTGTACTAGTCCACGCACGGAAATCAAGTACATGACAGAAGGTGTGTTGCTTCGAGAAATCCTCACAGATCCCATGCTCTTCAAGTACGATTGTGTGGTGATGGATGAGGCCCATGAGCGCACGCTAAATACCGATATTCTCCTTGGTCTCTTGAAGGAACTTGTACGTAAACGTGCTGATTTGAAGGTGGTAATCACCAGTGCCACCATGAATGCTGAACGGTTTGGTCGCTTCTTTGGTGATGCCCCCCAGTTCACAATTCCTGGCAGGTCGTACCCGGTGGATATCATGTACAGTCGAAATGTCGAAATGGACTATGTGGAAAGTGCTGTTAAACAAGTGCTCACCATCCATTTGACACAACCCCAGGGTGATATCTTGGTTTTCATGACGGGTCAAGAAGATATCCAGACAGTATGTGATATTCTCCATGATAAGTTGTCTATGTTGGATAATCCCCCTGCCTTGGATATTGTGCCAATGCACTCATCGCTTCCTGAAGAGCAGCAACGCAAGATCTTTTCCAAGTCTGGAGTCCGCAAAGCCATCGTTTCCACTAATATCGCAGAAACTTCCTTGACGGTGGACGGTGTCAAGTATGTGGTGGATAGTGGGCTCGTGAAGATCAAGGTGTATAACCCTCGTTTGGGAATGGACGCATTGCAAGTGGTGCCCGTATCGAGTGCAAACGCCCAACAGCGTGCGGGAAGAGCAGGTCGTACGAGCGCAGGTACCGCGTATCGTCTATACACTGAGTTTGCACTCGAGGATGTGTTTGCGCAGCCCGTACCCGAGATCCAGCGTGCAAATTTGGCAAGTGTGGTGCTTCTTCTCAAGTCGCTCAAGGTTCAGAATATCCAAGAATTCGCTTTTTTGGATCCACCGCCAAAGGATACGCTCGCGTGTGCTTTATACGATCTCTGGGCAATGAAGGCACTCGATAATTTTGGGGATTTGACGCCATTGGGCCATGAATTGTCCCGGTTTCCAATGGACCCGGTACTTGCAAAGGCCTTGGTGCTTTCGGCAGACCCAGAGTTCATGTGCTCGAGTGACATGGCTACAGCCGTGGCCATGTTGCTGGTTCCCAGTCCGTTCTACCGCCCGAAAGAACGGGCTGCACAGGCGGATATGGCCCGGGAAAGGTTCGCGGTCGCAAACCTGGACCATTTGTCCTTGGTGAATGTGTACAATCAATGGGAGCAGGCGTCCAAGAAGTCCAACACGCAATTTTGGTGCAAGAAGAACTTTTTAAATTTGAGGTCCTTGGCGAGAGCCCGGGAGATTCGCACCCAGATTGTGGAATTGATGCAAAAGGTCAAGATGCCAGTGGTCAGGGGGTCAGATACTGCGTTCTGTAGGTGTTTGGCAGCGAGTTTCTACCAGAATGCTGCCAAGTTGACAAAGGTGAATGTCTATGGGAACCCAGAGTACAGTCACTTGAGACACGCGTACATGACCATGAACCTCCACCCGACACTGGTGGTGGAGGGGATCGACGCAAAGTACGTGATTTACCACGAGTTGGTGCTCACAAGCAAGGAGTATATTCTGTGTGTGACTGCGGTGGACCCGTTGTGGTTGGTGAGGTACGGAGAGGTTTTCTACGACGTGACGAGGAGTGGGAACTGGCTGTGGTACAGGGGGATTGAGGGTGTGAAAAGGGAAATGGAGGAGGAAAAGAGGGAGGAAAAGGTGGAGATTGAGGTGGAGGAAAAGAAGAAAAGAAGGAGGAGATTTTGATGTTAGTGATGAGTGATGGAAAGTGAAGAGAAAAAGTAACTTCTGCAAGAAAGATGGAAAAATTCCATCTTTCAACAAATTTTGGATGGAATAGAAGTAATGTGCTCTGGACATGTGCATATGATCGAGGAGCTATGGAGTAAATGAAGGAGAACAGGAAAACAGGAAAACAAGAGAAAACTGTATCAATAGACCACGAAAATGTGGGGTAGAAAATAATTTATAGAGTAATGAATTACGTAAACTTTTTGGTTTTGTAAGTGTTTTAATGACAAAAGCTAATATCAGCTTCCATTGCGAATAATTGTAATTTCGCCTTACCGAAAACCGAAAGAGCACGACCAGTGTTCAAATGAATGGATTTCTAGTACCTTGAATGTAGTCGTTATTAATTTTCATTTGTTATCCTAGATTAAATCATTGAGATAACTCTTTGGAACTACTTCTAAATTGGTTACATTCCTCAGAATGCAATTGCAAAAGTAGTGGGAAATGTGGACAGTTCGCACTTCTCTTTTAGACTACTGCACGTCCCTTAACCTTTCCGCTTTGCTTATTTCACTTTTATAAAACAATTTCGCTCTCAATTGTTTTGCTCATTGTTCTTATACCTTTTTTGTAACTTCTGGAAACATATGAATGAGACGATCAGATTGAGAAAGACCAATAAGTAAAATTTCCGAAAACGGATTTAGCAGAAAGTGTATGCAGAATGGACTAATAGTCTCAAGGCTAGAGATCATAGCGAAATAATTAGTGCTAAGCTCGTATGAATGTTCAATTGGTCCCAAAAAAAGGTATAAAATTTGCTAGTGTTGAGATTTTTGGTTAGGTAGTAAAATAGCTTAAGCTTATGAATCTTACGAAATAATAGATATCTGTAATTTGTATTCAAAGGTACTCCCTTGGTCCTTTTGACTATACTAATCTTACCTACTTAAATACTCCTCTCGCTGCCAAGATCTGCTCTTCCGCATTCAGCTAAAGTATCCATATTCCGACTCGGACTTCAGGATCGCTCCTCAGTATTCCCTATTCCAGCATTCTTACCCTATCTCTGTATCTATGAATGCTAATCTTATCTTCTATCAGCTGGCAGCGGCAGACCTTTTCCAAGAAATCACATATTCTCCTTGGTGTTATGGATTTTCTAAAACATCCTGCATGTAAGTAAGCGGTTTTCGGGTCCGATATTCCAACACCACTAAATGCACTCAATGTCATTGTCCCTTTTTTTACTACATTCAACAATTGAGAAAACCTTGGCGTTGTTAACCCTTAAATGAGCTAACTTTGATACCAAACCAACATCACCAGATACTTTCTCGTCTGTTTTACATCTTATTCTCCATTATTTTTTCCTTTACAGTGCGTACGTAATATATTACATAATCAAAATGGCTGCAAAATGGAGTGAAACTACGACTGAAGTACTAAGATATTTCCACCTCCTGTAAATTTGGAGAGGAATGTAAATTTGAGGGAATTTACATTTGAGGGAATGGACATTTGAGGAGAGAAATGTACATTTCAGAATAGTAGCACCTTTGAGTGAGGGATGTACTTTTTGTTGGCGACCTATTATAAATAATAGATGTCTGGTTATATCTGTCGGTATTATAAGCGGCGCTATGCTATCTTACTTCACATGGAATCGGAAAGTTCACTTGCTATTTAGTCTCTGGAGCGGCAGAATGAGACTGATGTTCTCTCTCTTGATTTCTCAAGAATCTCAGATTTCTGCCGGTTTATATACTTTCTAAATATTCACTAATATCCGTCTTCCGTCCACTTTCTAGCTCATCGCAATTCAAGTGAAAAGTTTTCACTTAGACGAGTGGATGCAAGACGTATGTCTTCTCATAAAGTTACTGGTAGATATTGACCTTAATATCATTTAGCCTTTTGTGCTTCTTAGTTAACCTGTAAAAATGCTTTTGCACCTTAATCGGTGGAGACATTTTATACACGCCAACACAATCAACTACTAATGTTTCGTCATCTCATATTACTCATTTTCTGCCATATTACCATTTCAGTCATTACCTATTTTCAGTCATATCATCAGCTCGAATTTTCATCTACCAGCTGATAGCAGCTATTTGCACCCTCACTCGTAAGATATGTAAGTGGTCAGCTATCTGTTCATACTCTGTTCGAAATATTTCCGTTCCGTGATTTGTTGAGTGTGCGAGGTGAGTGAATCATTGATTCACGACACTCGCTCTGCATAATTTTGTTATTTTATCGAACAATTCACTGCGCTCATCATTCTTATAATTTTATCGAACAATTCGCTGCGCTCATTGTTCTATCTCCTCCCCTTTCTCTTCTTCTGCACAACATCCTTCAAAAAATAAAACCTCTTATCCGACTGCTCTGTAGCCACCAAAACCCTCTTCGAATCATTCACCACATAAGCCCCCTTCCCCTGAATCTCAACAGCATAATCCAAATCATTACGTGAAATAAAATTGAATCCCTCATTAGGCACCACATACACATCCACACTTCTGGAATGGCCTTCTACCACCACCCGCAATTTACCCACTCGTGAACTGGTGAGTTCCCCCAAAGGCAGCGAAATAGTTACCGGGGGAATCCTTCTCACGTTCGTAATTAGAGAAGGATCAAATGTCACCGAATGCTGAATTGACGAACTAAATGCAAATGATTTCTTCATTTGAGTCGCAGTGAGAGTCTTTGAAACCTCAGGCTCTTTAACTTCCTCAGGTTCATCTGGCTTTTCTGCCACTTCATAGTGTTGAGGGTTGTGCTTCTTTCCAAGTTTCTGAGTCAATTCCTTTTGGCTCTTTCTAATGGCTGCAAATTTGTCCATTTCTTTTTGCTTGCTATCTTCGTTTTGCTCTTTGACGTTTTCTTTGTATTCATTGATTGCATCAATCTTGGCAGCAGTGATTCTATCGATAGTTTCCTGGTCAAGTGAGCTAGGTGGTTCATCATCGTAAACAGCTCTCCTATATTCAGGTTCCTTCTCACTTTTGTTAGCTGGTCCCTTATCTGTAGGTTTCTTATCTGTAGGTCTCTTATCTGTAGGTCTCTTATCTGGTCTCTTAATATCTGGTCTCTTAACATCCGCAGACCTCCTAGGTGTTTCCTTTTCATTAGAATTCGTTCCATTAAGATTCGTTTCATTAGGATTCGTTTCATTAGATGTTTCATTAGGGTGTTTCCCATTAGATCTCTTCCTCAACTCCGCCTCCCTTTCCATTTTCTTCTGATACTCAGCAATTGCGTTTGCAATTACCTCAGGATCTCCCTTGTCACCAAAAACTCTACACCCTCCTTCATACTCGAAAACCATGGGTTTGGAAGACCTTTTCCTCCCTATACTTGCCTCCCAATCCGGCGACATTTTATTCAATTTATCATCCCAAAAGTCCAAACCTGCAAAATGGTACACCAACTCCGAATGCGATGCCAATTCGAGAAATGGAACATCTTTCCCCTTTGCAATATTGTCGTACAGTTGAACTTGATTGGGAAACACATCTTTTTTGCGCTTCTCTACCGAAGTCCACGAAAGGGCCCGAAGCACCAGAACCCCCATGAAACACTCTGAAAACGACGCTCCATTCTTCAATATTTGGTCCAACCGGTACGTATACCTCCTCAAGTTATCCTCGGGGTAATGAAAATTTTCCATCGTTAGCCGATAAAGCTCTTCCAACCCGTCCACAACCAATCTCTCTTTTTGACCTTTGATAACATTGTACACATCTTGCAATGTCATGATGCGCTCATTTACTGAGAAAACCACACCTCGACGCATAAATTCTGCGTTGATCTCATCAAGCACTCTTTTGGAGAGCATGGCCTCTCCAGGAGTCCCCATAAATACGTAATTGGGCGTCTGGCCTCCGTTTTCAAGCACAGATTCCATACCATCGTTGTCTTCAAGTAAATCATTGAGTGCATTCATCCACAAGCGGTTGGCGCGTGTGCCCGTGAAGAAGTCTGGGAGTTCAGAAACCTTTTCCATAAATGGTCGAACACGGCGGTTTATCTCATCGGTGGAGATTGAATCTTCTCCTACCGAGAAGTGCAGAGAGAAGTTCATGTTGTGGAGTTTTTGCGGGGCGTCTAATTTTTACTATTTTCACTAATTCCCACTATTTCCACTATTTTTCACTCACTATCCACTCACTATTTTCACTATTTTTCACTATTTTCAACTATTTGCAGCTTATGTAATGAGAGGGAAGTGATTTGGATCATCGATAGTGGTCTTGACTCAAGGAATGATTAGTACTCAGTAGATACTGAATAAACTTGGTATTTAAGTAACTGAGCATTCTGCTCAGTTTGTCATTCAGAGTGGTAAACATACACCTTTTTGTCTCAGAGTTGTTTTACAGGAAGTATTAGAGACAGTCTCACATATTTCATGATATAAGAGAAAGAGTAATTATCAATGGACGACTGCCACTCATACTTGAAAAAGAACACTAATCAGGCTTTTGTTTGTAATGATTGTATGAATAGTGACTGCAGAATGGAGTCTTTATTCAACTGGCTGCAAAATGTGTCAGTTTGTGTAATTTGTGAAGCTGCCCATAAATTTAGCGCATTCAAAATACTCCATATCTCCACTCACCTACTTTCGCACTCACCTACTTTCCTACTCCCTACAAAACTTCTCTATAGTGTCTTGGTTGGAACAAACCAGAGATTGTCTTGATTGACGAAAATTTGAAGCAGCACCGATTCGTACAGTAACTTGACTAAGAACTAGCCCTTACAGACGTCAAATTCGAAGCGACGAGATCTGGTTCTGTTAATATTGTGTAGTTAATAGTACATGCAGTTCTCAACTGAGACACTTCACACGCATTTATCAACAGTTGATTTTGTGTCAGTTGGTCCACATTCAAGATCGTTCAATTTTCTACAATTTTCTTACAATTTATCACAATTGAGAAAACAATTTCGCTTCGCTCAATTGTTGCTCAATTGTTGAGCTGATCTTGTAATGCTCGGCCTCCCCACTGAGATCATCCACCGAGTCATTGACTGCTTACCCCAAGAAGACCTTGTCAATCTCCTTAAACTCCCAGAAACCCGCGACTATGCCCTCCGCTGCTACTACCCCCACGTAATAGTCACAGATCATCCGGGAGATGAGAATACACGCATACCTGATGGTGACCATCTAGGCGCCGAACCCCGTCTCATTGACCTCCGTATCTTTTGCGAGTTTAACAAAGGTTATTCGCCGAAAACGTTGCAACTCCGGGGCGTGGGCAAGCTCTTGTACCTCCAGAAACATGTCCCCCATCTCTTTTCCAATACAATGGTGACTTTTGATGCAGAACCGCTCGATAATTTAGCCGAGGTTACCAATGCTAATTGTCGCGTTTCCGGCAAGACCCTCGACGTGAATCCTGATACTTGGATCCCTCCCTGTGTTTCTGAGCTTATGATTGAAAGATTCACAGGTTCCCAATTTCCCCCGTGGGAATTGCAAAGATTGCAAATCAATCACACTGGCGGAAAATTGGACCTTTCGGCCATGACTTTACGGTGTTTAAAGATTATGCTGCGTTCTTTGTCAGATATCAAGTTCCCTTATTTGAAAGAGCTCGAGATCCTTGGGGGGGCAGATCTCAAAGGATTGGCGCATTTTGAGAGTTTGGAAAATCTCACTCTCTGCATGTCCCGTGTTGAAAACTGTGAGTTTCCTCCAAATCTAAAGAAATTAGTCAGCATAGGTTCTGAAATTCCCTTTGTTCCGCACGGCTTGGAAAAGCTCACGGTGTTTGGTCGGGTCCCTGGCTTTGATTTCAATGAATCCTTGGATCTTTCAATACAACAGTGTGATACTTTGAAGCGTCTTATCTTGAGCGCGTATCCCCAGGATTTGGGTGTCACCAACCGTTGGCCCAATCTACAAGAAATTCGGCTCAGTGGGGGGATTGCCGAGTTTTTTTTGGACTCGATACTGGGGTTGAAGTCCTTGAAGCGGGTCTTCGTACAATGTAGAACTGCCGACCTGTTGGTGGATTACATTTTGGATGAACTTGAAAATCCCCATGACGGCGTCGATTACGACTATAGTGTGTTTGTCAATCGAAAGTTCCCTGTTTTGGAGGAACTAAAAGTCAACTCTGGAACATTCACTTTTGAAAATGGATTCTTGAAAAAGATCCACGCTATCGACTATATGGGGAGTAGGCTTCTTGCGACTGATAGGCTTGCTACTCTTGCCCATCTCACTGACATTTCGGTAGAATTCATGGGGGTTGAATATGCCTACCTATTTCTCAAAAATTATCCAAGGTGGGTGGAGAAAATCAGGGTGGACTCACCAGATCAAGGAGACGGGGTTCCGGTTCCCAATCTCACTTTGAACTCACCAAACTTGCGGGTTTTCCGTCTGAATCTTTTGGTTGATAATGTCAACGTGGACTGTCCCAACCTCACAGAGTTCGTGTTGAAATACGACGATATGGCATATACCTATCGTACGGCCAAATATGGACATGTCAACATAACGTGCGAGAACCTCAAGTCGGCGGAATTCTCCTGCTTTTCTGCAGACTTGAGTGGGTGCAAAAACCTCGAAAAGGTGGATGTGATGTACCTTGGAAATCCAAAGGTTCCACGCCTAGACTTGGATGGGTGCGATAATCTCAAAACCGTGAGTGTGCACAATCAAAACCTTTATTTCGAAGCTTTGGACGCTTTTCGGCTAGACAAATGGGGCCAGTTTTCCAAGGTTTCCCTCGACGGTTTTGTAACAAACGAATTGGACCTCGGTATTTTCTCCCCAAACCTCAAGTGGTTGAAAGCGCATGTAAATGCGACGTCAGTGAAGGGATCTTTTGCGGATTTCAAGCAGTTGCAACACTTGGATTTGGGCCACAACGATTTGGGGGGGTACTTTAAAAATAACAAGGTGGTTTTGCCTGACTCGTTAGTTTACCTCGGCTTAGCGGGGGTAAACTGTGCTGACTTGGATTTTGGTGACAACTTGTTGTTTGCCCGGCTCGAAAACCATATATGGAGGAAAAAGTGGACCAATGCGCGTGTGTACTGGAGATGGATAGTCTCCATGTGTTCGCGGATGGACGCCAGGGGAGGTGTTGTGAAAGTCCAGATACAAGACCGCGAAGATGTCCCAAAGGAAACCCTGGGTGCTGATTTTGAGGTTAGGGAAGAGGACTTGAGGGGAGTGAATGTGGACTTGGACTTTCTCAAAATGCCATCGGATACGGTGATTTCAAGAATGGAGGATTATATTGCGAGGGGGGTGGCAATAAATTAAACAAAGAGCGAAAACAACGAGCGAAGCGAGTTGTTTGAGTAAGTAAAATGAACGAGCGAAGCGAGTTGTTCGACAAGCATAATAAAATAACCGAAGGAACTTATTTGATAATGTAAGTAACTGGCTAGTGAGTATCTTTAAAGAGTGAAGTTTCTCAGGAGTTGTCTTCTCAAAGACCAAATGAAATTAAAAAATGAACACTCTTACACTTCAACATAGACAATACTCTCTAAATCATGGCTGCAAAAAATGTCCCAATTGGGTAATCCATAAAATTAATGACAAAATTTCTCAATTGCTATTTTAGATTTATCATTCTGACCAGGACATCTACTCTGGGTATACTTGAGGGAAAAGAGTTCTCGTATGCATTCTGTGTACCTCAAGGGTTATCGATTGAGTAGGCTAATATTTGGGTATGTCAGCTCACTGGTAGGTTTCATACTTTTAGGTTACTCTGTACTTGAACACAAACAGAAGTTCTAAACTGGCAAATTCACATGTGCAAATATGTGCTAGAATAACAGCTCCTGGTCGATAGAAGCAGGCCTAGTTTACTGCTTTGTTAGCTGGAGAACGAGTGGGAAACCGTGTTGATATTTTGTTGAATTAATTGGTTAATTTGTTCGAAAAATTGACATCGTCTCTCACTTCACAAGAACTTTCGAATAAACTCCTGCTTCATACTCTTCCTTCCGGCAACTCGCTTCCCTCGTTTGTTTATCCTCATGTTTTGGTGATTTTTCGCAGCCTGAGAAATAACTATCTTTTTAGGTGATACTTGGACTTTGTACCTTTATTCCAAACGTGTTCTTTTATCAGGTCTGTCAGATAAACAGAATGAACTTTTGTGGAGATAAAGAGCTGATGAAGACTACACATCTAGTTATTAGATTTGTTGGTTGTTAGGAAGAATTCGAATAAGCAGTGAATCTCACGAATATTTGATATTTTGTACTCTAAGTCAATTGTATCCCTAACAGACTTACCTCATTCTATCTTCGTCTTGAGTCCAGCTTATCTCATACATCTCGCATTTCTCTGTGTTCCACACTATTACACAATGTATCCTAATAAGAAATTGAAAGGTGATCTTGCCGCGAGTATAATAGTGGTGTGACTGTAGTGCCGAATGGGCATCACATGTTCAGATCAGAAAAAATAAAAACAAAGCCAGTAGATATGGGAGTTAGCAAGGTCTACAATCAGTTCACTTTGTCGCAGTTTTACTTCCTACGCTCGTTTCACCTCCAACTCTTCGTTTTTTTCTTGCAAATATGTGCTTGCGGTGTTTGTCATTCTGTGCTGCTTTGTTTATCAATGAACATTCAAAAGTCACAGGGTACCGTTTGACAACGAAATCACTACTAGTGATATTCACTATATACAATGAACTCATCTGTAAGAGTAACATCAACACACTGTTGGGTGGGCTTATGTTAAGGGGTGAAGGGGCTTTGTCAAGTGGTACTGGCAATTTGTCAAAATCATAGACCATCTACTCTTTATCCTATATTCAACATATTATAGTCTCAACTATCATCAAGTATCCAGTGATTGTCCTTTTTTTCACCTCACTTGTTTTTGGGTGGACTTTTTCTTTCCGTTTTCGGACAAAATTTGCAGCCATTCAGATGTCAATAAAAAAAGACCACAAATAACTTTACATCTTATTAATATCTATATAACCTGGAAACAACATAAACAGTATGAACATAATAAACAGCATAAACAGTATAACCCTTCTCAGATTTTGGAGAGTAGTTGTTGAAGGCAGGTCTGTACTTCAAAACCAACACTCAAAACTCATTAACGAACCACCACCAAACCAACGCTAACCACATTAACGAACCACAACCAAACCACCACCAAACCCCCACCAAACCTTCAATAAACCATCAGCAAACCATCAGCAAACCATCACAAACCAATTACAAACCACCCACAAACCACCATCATAAGTACGCTAAGTGAAGTTGCAAGACCCCAACCTCACCTCTCGTACAATCTAGAAAACGAATTGTTTGCAACTGGATACGTACGCTCGTATGAGGAAAAATATCTTTGAGTCGCTAAACTTCCACCTGTACTTCTCTGAAGATGCTCAATTGGGTTGGATGGACGACCATTTGGTGTTAACAAGTTGAAATCTTTTGGCATTCTTGATGTTGTTCTATTCGAGAAGTTACCATCACCTTTTATACCTTTCCCTTAGGTCACTCTGTCTAGTTCATCACGCTCTTGCCGTTTTCCAAGTTCTATTTCTCCTATACTTTGCCGTATTGGTGGTTCCGATTTTCGCCACCAAGCCACAGTCAAAAATCCTTCAATCAAAATTCCTTTCAATGTGAATAGGCATCTTGCTACTCACCTATAGTTATTATGTCTCTTCTTCTTACCTTTCTATGCTTGTGATTACTTGTTTACTATAACTGTCTATCTGTATATCTTGTCTACCTCTTCTCAATCTGTTCTTTTTTCTATGGTTTTCGCAGCCATTCGATCATGCGGCAATGGGAATACACTTCTATCAAAGTAGATCTGATTCTATCAAAGTAGATCTAATTCTAAGTAAATTTAGAAGCGTCATTCATGCTTCATGGTAAAACATGGGGTGTCGCCACCGCTTATGAATTGAATCACGTGTATTTATCTTTATTTGTCATTCACCGTTCAAAAGTGGAACACTGAATATTATATTTAATAATCTTTCTCTACCATTCGCTTCATCCTACTTGAAAACTTATGTTAATCTAAACCAATCAATTCTAGTCTCCCAATCACCTCTACTTCTGTACATTTACTTCCCACTTTCTTCGGTCACTTTAGTGAGTTGTTCGAATACATGATGGTTGCCATCAGATTGGCGTAGACCAATGAGAATCTTTTGCGTTCTCTCCTTGACAAGGTAAAGATGGTCTCCATCTCTGAAGATTTCGTTAAAGACCCAGTCCCGTAAGTCGCTCTCAGTAATCACATTGATGGTGGTTGGAATAACGTACACTCCTATGGTTTTACGGTAATTGTTAATTCGAATTGTCAACTCACCCATTTGGGTGCTCACCTTCTCTCCATCCTCCAGGGGAATGGAAATTGGTGCAATAGTCCTTAAATTGGTGAGCAAACCAGGATTATGAGTGACTGAAAATATGTGAGTCGAGCTCAAGACAAAGGTTCTTTTCAATCCGTCTTTAGAAAGGTTGCAGTTTTGTGAGATGCGATCAACGTTGGGCAGATGCAGCGTTCGAGGAGTCGAAATGGTTTTCTGGGGAGTCCTAGGAATCAGAGGAACTCGAGTTTTCGAAGGAGAGTGAGGGCTAGGAAGACTCTGAGGGGTTGGAAGAGTCTGAGGAGCTGGGAAAGTTTGAAGTTTTGGAGTTTTCGGGGGCTGAGGAGTTGGCTCCGGAGTTGGGAGAGTCGTCTGAGGAATTTCTTTCTTCATGACATTTTGATTCACCTCTCCATTTTTTTTCTCATTCACCTGTGGTTTTTTTTGTTGATTCACCTGTTGTTTTTGTAGATTCACCTGTTGTTTTTGTTGATTCACTTGTTCATTCTTTTGTTGATTCACCTGTTGTTTTTGTTGATTCAATTGTTCATTCTTTTGTTCATTTTTCTGATCTTTCAATGTGTTTTCCTTCTCTGTTTTTTGATGAGGAACAGCTGCCTTTTCAACAATCTTATTCTGGGTATCAGTCTTTTCGACAATTGAAGGGTTTCTAGTCGTCGTTTCATGAATCTTTTCATAAATCTGCTTGGTACTTTCAATTTTACTCCTTCCATTTTCAATCTTTTTGACACTATCATTTTCACTTTTTTTGACGCTCTCATTTTCAGTCTTTCCATCGTCATTCTGTTCAGTTTCACTCTTCCCATTGTCTGTCGTTTGAGGTGTGTTTATATTCCCATTTTCACTCTTTTTATCAATCTGTTCATTCTCTTTATTCTGATCGTTCCCATTTTCTTTATGTTCCTTATTTTCCTTCTCCTTCTCCTTCTCCTTCTCCCTCTCCTCCCTCTCCCTCTCCTCCCTCTCCCTCTTCTCCTTCTTCTCCTTCTCAATCCTCTTTTCTTTCTTAATATTCGGACGATTAATTCCCCATGTATTAGCACAATTAATACCAACACCCGCAATTTCACTCATATTTTTCACATGGTTGGCCAATACCGATGTTGGGATGTCCTCATCGTATGCAATCTTCTCGTAAAGTGACAACAAAGCAGGAAAGATCTTCTCCCTGCGCTCCTCTCCCGTTGTCCACGAAATCACTCGGAGCACCAGCTCTCCCAAAAAAACATCTGCAAATACAGAGCCCATGGGCAAGTAGTAATCACATGAATTCCAATAATTTTCAACACCGATATAATTCTCGAGGTGATGTCTCACTGCCAACGAGTAAATCAGTTCAATCGCATCAATGTTGTTGGCATATTCTCTCTTCTTAACTGTATTGTACATTGACTGGAGCGTCATGTACTTCCCATTCGGGTGGGAAACCCAATCAATTTGAGTCAACCCTTGGTTGATATTGTCAACTACTGCCTTGGCAAAACTGCGAGACTCTTCAACACTGGTGCAAAATCGCATCACAGTGGTGATATTGGCATAATTTGGTTCCGCCAGTTGGTCTTGAAAAATTACTTCAATGCCCACCACCAAGTTCTTGAGATATCTCAATGCATTTATCCACTTTCTCTTGTGCTGACCGCCATTCTCGAGCTTTTGAAGGAAAAATCCAGCATGATCTTGTGCACGTTGCCTGTCGATCTCATCCAATTGGTATTCAGTAGTAGTTGACATAATTGATTTCAAATTGTTAGATGCAGGTTAAAGTGCCAAAAAACTAGTAAATGTAAATATCAACACTACACTATTGACTCCACTATTAACTCCAATATTAACACTGAAAGTGATATAACACTCTCAGTGTTAATAGTGTATGTTTTCAGTTGTTTACAGTCTTGGCATGGTGTTTGGCTTACAATGTTTGTATTACAGTATTTGGATTGTAGTGTTTGGATTACAGTGTTTGGGTTGTAGTGTTTGGATTACAGTGTTTGTGTTTAGGGGCCTGTATGTTCAATCTTGTGTTGGTGTCATGTTCAATTTGTGTATCATACATTATTGTGTTACAAAACATAGAGCTTTTGAAGGGGGAAGTGAATTTTGTCAGAAATGGTAGGGTGTTAGGGTAGCCCGGGAATGTAATCAAAGAGAGCTGTTATGTTAGAGAGGAGGATTCTAGAACAGTTTAATAATGATAGGTGTTGTCTTTTTAATCAATGTGGTCTAATGAAGTATGAGTAGAGTCTGTTTCGGTGCTAGTTTTGAATAATAAAAAGAAATGCAAACTATTTCTGTTCCTCTTTGGTTGTACTCACAGCATTTTCAGCTCCCTCAGTAAACTGTCGGTTGTAATCAGCCTTTATGGCTGTTCTCATTCCTCATCTTCAGAAAGCATTTCTAACAATTCATGAGTGGCATTGTCTCACGTTACGTTCTTGCGATTTGTCTGGTCTATTGTCGGATTCAGTTACTTCACATCCACTCAAAATTTGGACTCAGGAGAGCTTTATGAGTGGCGTCCGTCTTGTGCAACAGCGAACTACAAGCTTTTGAGGGGTTCTCGATCAATAAAAGTCGCTCATCAATGACGCAGAAGGGATACCTCGACCAAGCTGGATTAAGCATTGTTTATGTGTGGTCACCATGGGGCAATTTCAGGTAAATTGGTTGATGAGGGCGAGTGTATGGGAGTTGTGGTGAAAACAAGTGAAGTGGGTTCTATTTGCGGGAGTCAATCATAAAGCGAGTGTTAAAGGTGATTTTTTATAAAAAGTGGTAGAGTCGAGTGTGTAAGTAGTGAGTAGTATTTGAGTATGAAGACTCTCTTATAAGATACAAT
The DNA here is from genome assembly GCA_030558435.1 of Kodamaea kakaduensis. Lineage (NCBI taxonomy): Eukaryota > Fungi > Ascomycota > Pichiomycetes > Serinales > Debaryomycetaceae > Kodamaea > Kodamaea kakaduensis. The sequence goes on from JAJMSN010000044.1 coordinate 54,301, forward strand.
TTGATAAATTAAATGAGTAATGGAGTTTTCAGACACAGTTACAGAAATACACCGATTAGTCTGTTCTCGATTGTGCGAACTTATTTTTTCAAAATGGCTGCAAATTACCGTTTTGGGTGGGGTGCATCGCTTTACAGAAATTATGCTCATGCAACGAGGGTAGAATTAGTGGGAGAAGTTATGAAGTTGAGTGGGTAAACAGCAAAACAGATTCATTTAATCACTAACTGATTGGGATTTCAATGTTGATCTCTAGTGAGAGTCACTCTGACCAGGTAGCCAAAGCTCAATTGTAATTATTGGAGTCGAGCTCTTCGATAGAGTAGAATGTGAAGTCACTTATTTACTTAACAAGATATTATGTGATCTTTGTACCATTGATACCTTTCACCTCATAAGAAGGCTATATCATACAAGTCCTTTTAACTTTTTTTTATTTTTAAACAATATAAATAAATAGTCTCTCCTGTCTCTTTCGTCTCTATTCTCTCACAATCTCGCTACGCTCGATTGTGTCGATTGTGTGTCAATCACATTAAACCCATCCTCCTTCAAACCAAAATGCATCTCCTTAAAGTGCCTCTTATAGTTGGTGAGCGGATCGTCTCCCCTACTAGCCTCTATTATTTTGTGGCAGGCTGGACAAACCACCCCCGGGCGATCATGCTCATGTGCTGTGCGAACCCTCGGATTCTTTTTCACCTCGCTCTTGCTGATCCTGTAGACATCAGGATATAAAGGAATGGGAGTGAGCATGTTCAGGGTCGAAATTCCGTGTGTGAACGCAAGATGCTGGGCATACGCAGACGTCTTGATGTTGAAGAACACAACATCAGAACAATAAGGACACAATCCCGCTCTGGTCTCCAGAATAGGCAACCCATCGTGCTCGAAACAGCGCACGATCTGGGGGTTGTAAGGGTGTTTGGTGGAAAAGTTCTCGACCTGGTACACAAGATTTGGAATCTCGTTTTGGTTGCGAAATTCCTCAACATTGCGAACATATCTCTCCCTCTTGATATAAGTACACGGAGCCTTGTGTTGCGAGTCACACCTCTTGCTTGCAATGTACGCAAGAACCTCTGGAGATGGCTCCCTTCTCGCAAAGTTCAGTGGAAGCAAGCACTCGATGGTCCTCAGATAAGTGTTGTCGTATTTAATTGTGGGCTCCACCATCTTGAATTTCAGTCCGGGGGGACGCAGTTTTTTGCTTTTCTCCAACTCAATCTTGATGCCTTTGTTCTCAGCCTCGAAGTGGTGGGAGCCATGGGCAGAGCAGCAGGTGTGTCCAGAGTGAGTTTTATGAACTGATCCAGAAAAACCAACACTTGTGAATGTAGCTCCACAACCCTCTGTCGATTCTCTAGAGGGTTCTGGTGTAATCAATCCAGTGAATCCATTATAGTAGGTATTTGCCTGCCAGTTTCCTTGAGATTGCTGCTGGCTCTTCTTCTCAACCTTTTTCCTGTCTATCTTCTTTGGCATGAACACACTTGAATTACTCTTGTACAAATTCTGCTTCATGTGACCAGCCGCTTGTGCCTTGGATGGCTGCAAATTGGGGGATTTTTTTGGTTGCAAAATTTGGGGGTTCATCTGTGCAGGATCGCGTGCACAAATAGAATTGTAATCACTCTGGAACGACTTTCCAGTCTTGCGAACCTTTGCTGGGTTCTCAAAGAACAGTAAGTCGCCACTAAAGTTAGAGGTCTCACTTACTGTAGTGTCGTTAAGGGCCCTTTTGTGGGTGACCTGAGGATTAACCAGACTGACATCAAGCATATTCGCAAGATCTGCGTCAAACTCAATTGGAAGGTTAATGTCTCCCAAATCAAAGTTGACAGTCTGGTCTGGGATTTCAAACTCTCCAAAATTCACATCAGAGAAGTCCAACTCTATTGTGCCATCATTTGTTGGCACAATGAGGCTTTCAAACAATTCATCAATTTCCATTTGGTTCATTGAGTCAAAGTTGAAAGTGTCAAGGGAGGGCTCTTCTTTGTTCTCCTCCTCAAGCGTCTTCTCCTCCTCAAGCATCTTCTCCTCCTCAAGCATCTTCTCCTCTTCCTTCTGCCCCTTCACCTCCTCTTCCACCTCCTCAAAAAGATAATCCAAAGAATGATCATCCGTCATGGCTGTTTGTGCCAGACTGAGGTTGAAGTCTCCATTCAGGAGACTTCCAAGAACCTTCTCCAAATTCTTCTCAATCTGGGAACTGCTCCTTGGAATCTCAACCTCTTTGGGTTCCGGAGCCAGGAAAAGCTCAAAGTCGGAACCGTGGAAGGCAGCCTGGGAGATAGTCCCAATGTCCCCATTGAAATTCAGGGACACTTCTTGGGTCACCTCCTCGCTCTGCACCTTCTCGCTCTGCTCGAAGGTGCTCTCGGTCAAAGCACCCTCAATCTCCTTCACCATCTCACCAAGAAGCTCATCTAAATGCTCTGCTTGGTGGATCTCCTCATCCTCATCACTCTCATCACTCTCCTCACCATCTGGACTCTCATCGAACTTAAAGTAAGACAACATTGAGTTGTTAGACAACTCACCTCCGACCTTGAGGTCAAAGAGGGTGGAAGTGGTCAAAGAGCTTTGGTTCGAGAAAGAAGTCGACATATGGCTGGAGATAAGTTCACAGGAAATTTGGGGCCCTTTTATGTTGTTTTTGAGCAGACCAGAGAAATAGAGAGGAAGTTTACAAATGGCTGCAAAATATTTTCTCCATACTTTAGCCCCTCATAGTACACAATATAAAAAGATATTAGACAAGGTTTAGGCATGCTTTTTTTACAAAAAACTGACACGTCTATGTAACTTTAAAGGTCCCATTTCATATGTGTACAAGTTTTACGGATCAATTTGGGTAAAAGTTGACCACTGGCTTCTTGGTTAATGGCTGCGAAAAAGTTGTGCACAAACAGCGTTGTGCACAAACAGAACGGCTGAACATTGAGAGAAGTTTTTCGCCGTTCATATTATACCTCAGCTAGGAAGCTGCTCAAGCTCATATTTGAGTGAGGAGTGTTAAGCGAGGTTGTCCCTCTTCTTCCTCTCTTCTGTCAAATCCTCCATATCTTCTTCCCAACTTTCTCATCTCATCACACTCTTTCATATCCCACTATATGCGGTAATAAAGAAGAGTATGTTTTTGGGTGCAAAAACGGTAGAAGTGGAATTGGATTCACCCTCAACTTTTTCGCAGCCAAATTTATGCGTCTGAAAATAGAACTAATTGGCCCTTTGACGGATCAGCTGATCTGAAAAGAGACGATTATGCATTTTCTGGGGATGGAGCAAGTGACTGTGTAATGTGTTACGCTTTTTTGGACAAAACGGATTAGCGAGAAGATGTTGGGGTTGAACATTGTAAGTATTGATAAAGGCTAGACACAATTTGACCTGCTTAATCTTGATAAAAGCTTGAAACTAATATTTACAAGTCTCAATTGCTCGGTTTGGTTTGGTAAACAACGTCGATAAACTTTTGTAAACCCAACACAAAGCCAAATTGGATACAACGCCAATTGACTAGCATTGGAACGGCTTGAAAATTGTGAAGTCGCAGAGTCTAGTTGTCGTTGTTCGAGAAAGTGAGATCTCTATACGGGAGTAACTTTTAGGGCCTTCTGCTTGTTATGTCCTTGTTGCACTTGATCTTGTCTTTTTTATTTGACTCTTAATCTGTTGACTCTTAATCTGCAACAACCCCAACAAAAAGGCGAGAGGCATATTTTGTATAGTTGCACTCTTTGAAAGTATCTTTGAACTATGGACCAGTCATGAAGAAGTCCCTGTGTTCTGGAGGCAATAGGTGGTGCCGAGTGCGAGGATTTCAGGCTGATTGGTATTGGAAGTTTATTGAAGAGCTAAGAGCAGGCAAAGAGATTTAGTGAGCGATAGATGGAATATTTGGCAGAGAATGCATACTCTAAACTATTTATGTAAAGGTTAAAGAACGTATTACTCTTCAAGCAAAGACAACTTGTTGTTTGCGAATTAAGAGTTTTTCATATGCCGTACACTTACGACGAGAGATTTACAGGAACTGAGGTACTCAGCCTTTCTCATTTTTCGCAGCCAAAGAATACTAGTGAACCTCTTACACGTTTTGCTTTACACTTTTACTATTTAGCTGTTCCGATACCTTCTCTACAAATGGGTCGATTCAGGGATGGGAGGTGTGAATGCAGCTGGAATTTGCATTACCATCGCTTCACTCATTAGTCTATCATTCACACATCTATCATTTCGCTGATTTGAAGCTATCATTTTCATCTAATGATGTCGTTTCGCTTACCATCACCGCTTCTAGACTACTATCCTTGAGACTATCACCAACTAAATTCGCTTCGCTCATTTAGTTTGCTCATCTAGTTTGCTCCAGTTTTTTTAGACTGGTTTTTCGCAGCCATTTTTGCGGCATCTGCTCCTATTCGAAATACTCCCTTCCAATACTTAGCAGAATAAGTGAATGCGCATTAGATATTGATGAGAAGGTCTGGAAGATTGGAACATTTTTCGAGCATTAATCAAAAGTCTGAAGCCAGGAACTGATAATTCAGAGATGTCCCCATCATATTCTTTCTATTCTGCGTATCTCTTTACATGTTCATATATTCATCTCACATCTTCAGATATTCATAGTTCACATCTTCATATCTTCATATCTTCATATCTTCATATGTTCATTTCTTTATCTTCATATTTCACATCTTCAAATCCTCATATCTTGACATTTTCATATCTACACATATTATATTATCTCTTCACATCTTCAAATCTTCATCTCACATCTTCAAATCTTCATTTCGCATCTTCATCTCACATCTTCACATCTTCATATATTCATATAATCAAATCTCAAATTTTCACATCTTCACATCTTCACATTTTTAAATCTTCATATATATTCCTCTTCATATCATCTTCCATCTTATGTGCGCAAAAATATCTCTGCTCCGCGAAAATGTTCACTTTCTCTCACCAAATTTTATCTTCCCACTAACTTTCTGATTTTCTCGCTAACTTTTTATTTTTCTCACTATCTTTCCTCACTATTTTTGTCTATTCTTTCATCGCATATGGCTCAGAAAAGGTCATCTTTCACTACATTCTTACTACATATTAACAAACTGCTTCGCCCGCTTGTTTAATCTCATCTTCTCTTTAATCAACAAACTTGGGAAGCAAGTTTGTTGATTGTTCAAGTTTGTATTTTATTTTGAACAAACTCGCTTCGCTCGTTAGTTCATTTGGTACTTTTTTACGAACAAACTCGCTGCGCTCGTTTGTTCAATGCACTTCACTACCATCTCCCCCCACCCCTCCCTCCGATCATCCCTAATAACCCTTGATGACACCCAAATCCTAGCAGATCCCTCCTGGGACGGCCTGTCCCCCAATTCCATACACCTCATGGAACCCTACCTCAAATCCACGCACCTCATCGTGCTTTCGCACTCCACACCCGAATTCCTCAGCGGCTTCATTCTACTATGCATCCACTTCCCCCACCTCATGGCCCAGATCCCCATCTACTCCACGCTCCCCGTCAACCAGCTTGGGCGCATTTCCACAGTCGAATACTACCGTTCGTGCGGGTTGTTGGGCCCACTCGTAACCGCCCAGCTCGAATTGGACGACGTCGACGAGTGGTTCGACCGCGTAAACCTCGTCAAATTCGCCCAAACAACTACAGCTGTCGAGGGAAAGATTTCGCTTACTGCTTACGCAGCGGGGCACACATTGGGTGGCGCCTTCTGGTTGTTCACCCACAACATGGACAGGGTCGTGTACGCACCGGCATGGAACCACGCACGTGACCTGTTCCTCCAGCTGGCGGCCTTCATGACGAGCACCGGGGCCCCCCTTTCGTCGCTCGTTCGCCCCACTGCACTCATTACTGGGTCGTGTGTTGGTCTGGCGATGGCACACAGGCGCCGTATCGACAAGTTTCTTGCGTTAGTTGACGCTACGCTCGCCAACGGAGGTGCTGTTTTACTTCCAACCCTGCTTCTGGGGAGATTTCTCGAGTTGTTCCGGTTAGTGGACGAGCATTTACAGGGTGCACCGATCCCGGTTTACTTTGTGCTGTATTCAGGTACCAAGATACTCAGTTATGCGGGAAGTTTAGTGGACTGGATGTCGCTGGGGGTGTTGAATGAATGGGACGACGATGCGGGGGATTCACGTACATTACCGTTTGCACCGTCCAAGGTGGATCTCCTTTTGGATCCGCTGGAACTTATACAGTTGAGTGGGCCCAAGATTGTGTTTTGTCTGGGTGCTGATTTGCAGAGTGGAGATTTACTGTCTGCGGTGTTTCGAAACGTTTGCCAGGATGAAAAGACGACGGTTATTCTTACGGAGAGGGAGGATAGACTGAGTGATAGTAAGAGGGAGGAAGAGAAGAGTGATAGTAAGAGGGAGGAAAAGAAGAGTGACAGTGGTAAAAGTGGTAGTAAGAGGGAGAAAAAGAATGATCTGGAAACCCTCTTTTTATCATCATTCCTCTTTAACGAATGGTATACGCTTGCTGAGAGTAGGAATGGAAGTGCTGAAGATGGAGTTGCTGTTCCACTTGAAAAAGTCATTTCGTTGGATGGATGGCAGAGTGAAGAACCATTAACTGGAAAGGAACTCTCGCGGTTCCAGGAACGAATTGGTAAGGAACGTAAAGAGAAGATGTTGGCACGGGTCCGTGATAAAAAGAATCAGAATTTATTGGAGGGAGACGATGAAAGTGAAGAGGAGGAAGATGATGATGACGAAGAAGAGGAGGTTGAAGAAGTCGAAGAGAAGCAGGAGGAAACGGAAAAAAATGTTTCTACCCTCAAAACGTATTCACTTTCCACACACGAGGTGTTTGTGACTGACCATATCAAGAAAGCCCTTGAGCAGAATTTGGCTCTTGATTTAAAGATTACACACAAATTGAAGCCACGACAAGCCATGTTCCCCTACTTTCCCAATGCCCACAAGCACAAGAGCGATGATTACGGAGAAGTTGTGGATCCGAACGACTTTCAAAAGACTGACCAGGTTTCCAATGCCCACATTATTATGGAGGGAAAGAAGAAGTTTGAGGAGAATGAGCGGAAATTTGGAAAGAGGGAACGTAATGATGAAATGACTAAATTGACACCACAAGAAGTTCTCAATAATCAATTATTACAGAAGAATTTAGAGACCTTGTTCAATCCACGTAAAAGAGTACCACTCAAGCAAAACCAGCTTCGGATGAGGTGTGGACTTTCGTTTGTGGATTTGGGTGGGTTGGTTGATATGCGGTCGCTCAACATGGTTGTGCTGCTGTTGAGACCACATAATTTGGTGCTTCTTCCAAACGGAGACCTTGGGGGTGTGACCAAGATGTTTACGCTGCAGCAAAATGAGCAGCGTGAGACGAGTAATGTGCACACTGCGTCGCTGCGGTTTTTCTCGTTGGCGACAATTAGGGCTGAACTCCTGGCGGGGTCGACGAGGGCACCGCAAAAGATGGGGATATGGCCAGTGGAGGTGAATGAGGAGATCCGCATTGGAGACGAGAGTGAGGCACAGAGTATTTCGAACTTTGAGGTGAGATTGGATGAGGAGTTGGTCAAGAGTTTGAACTGGCAGAATATCGATGGGAGTCATAGAGTGGCAGAGATTGAGGGTGAGTTGGAGGTTGAGGTGAGTGGAAGGGAGAATGATAAGAATGATGAGAATGATATGAAGAATGAGAAGGAGAGTGAGAAGAAGGACAGTGAGAATGATAAGAAAGAGGGTGAAGTAAAAGAGGAGGAAAGTGAAATAAAGAATGAGAATGAGAATGAACACAAGAATGATGAACCCCCCCTCAAAAAACGACATGCTGATCATTCCATCGTGTACACTTTGAAAAAGTCTACAAAGTCCATACGCCGGGAGGAAAAGCTCCTGGATCCCAAGTTGGCCATTGGAAACATTCGGTTGCCGGAGCTCAAAAAGAAGTTGCAGGCACGCAACTTGGTTTCTGAGTTCAAGAGCGAGGGTACGTTGGTGGTGAATGATATGTTGGCAATACGAAAGGTTGCGTATGGGTTTGGGGATGGAGACGATACGGGAGATGTTGTGATTGAGGGGAATGTGGGGCCGTTGTATTATCAGGTGAAGGAGTGTATTAGGGAGATGTTGGCGTATGTATAATTGAGCACAATTGAGCACAATTGAGCGAAGCGAAATTGTGATCAATTGTGCTCAATCGGTGAATATTCACTCACAATAGCGAAGCTATTGTGAGTGTTTGAAGAAATGTGGGGGATTCCCAATGAGCGAAGATGTACTCACAATAGCGAAGCTATTGTGAGTGTTTGAAGGAGTCAGGATTTCACGAAAATGAGGATACAATAAAAAATGGGATATTCAATCTGCTTCATCATTGTGAGTTAGAACGAAAATAGTACAGACATCACTTATTCATTCACTCCACTCACTTTCCTCTAGAACTTCATTCATGTATATACCTTCTTTAGTCATAGTAAAATAGAGAAACTATAGTCTGTATGTACGAAATATTTTGATATTCTCACCCATAAAAACCTAGTTTTAGTATCTTGTAGTATCTTGTAGTATTTGTAGTATCTCACTCGCACCACTCGCTTCGCTCGTGGAACTCGTTTAGTATCTTGCAGTCGCTCCACTCGCTTCGATCGTGGAGCTATTTTTTTGTCTCCCACGACCCCCTTAACCAATAGAAAATTTCATAAAGAAATTACCAACAATGCAACCATACTCCAGATCTGGCGGCACCAGAAAGTGCTTTTACGAGTTCCAAAAGTTGGCTGCGTGCTACACGTCCGCCGACACCGCCCACGCCAAGGAGTGTGCGCCTGTTTTCGAGGACTACTTTGAGTGTTTGCATGGGTTCAAGGAAAGAGAAAAGGTGAGATTGATGTTGCAGCAGTTGAAGGAAAACGAGACTACAAAGTCGGGTGTGACTGCTTCGGAGTTGTACAAGTCGGCGGGTGCGGTTTATGAGAGTTTGGATTTGGTGAAGAGTTAATGAACATCGAGCGTAGCGAGATGTTCATGAGTTGAACAGAGTATTGAATATCTCGCTACGCGAGATATTCACAAGTGTTCTAATACTCATAATTCTCAGTACTTGTTTGATCGAGCATAGTCGAGCTCAATGGTCAGAGAATACTCGGTTAGTAAAGCATTCATTTCAGAGTTCAGTGTTGAGTATTCGGTATTCTGAGAATTCAATATTCTGAGTATGAGTATTCTGATTTATTCGATGATTGACTGTTACTAGATACTTGGATAGAGAGAATAGCATAAGAAGGACGACTTCAGATAGAGGATAGAGGTGAATAAATGATATAATGAATAAGCGTAGATGAGCGTAGATGAGCGTAGATGAACGTAGATGAGCGTAGATGAACGTAGATGAGCGCAGCGAATCTACGCGAAAGAAAAGTGACAAGAGTGGGCTACAATCTACAAAAGAAGCTACAGTGAAAATAGACTGAAATGAAAGTAGAAAGTCTACAAAGTGACTAAATTGAAAGTGACTAAAGTGAGTACTGATGTCTACAAAAGTACCTAAAGATTTAAGTCCACAAAAAGTCTCCAGACTCAAGTTCAAACTTCGTCTTGGTACATTCACAAGCAAGTAACATCCTTTGACAAAGTATCCATACGTATCAGCCACTACTCTTCTTTAAACCACTAACATCTGGTTTTTTTGCTTTCGGTTTTGAGCCCTGTTTTTTGTACAACTCTTAAACACCGTTTATTTTGTTGTATAACACAAAGCCTTTATGGCCAAGTTGGTAAGGCACCTCACTAGTAATGAGGAGATCGTCAGTTCGAATCTGGCTGAAGGCATTCTTTTTGCCCTGGCAGGTCTTTCTATATTCACTGCGGTTTACGTATGGTATTGAAATTTTCAGTCAATATATTGGAGTGAATGTAGTGAATGTAGTGAATTGGACGTGCTAAGGCATTGTATTGAGTCGAGGTAGAGTCGAGGTATTAGAGTCAAATTGTTGTGCCAGTTGAGGGAAGAACGAGGTGAAATGTCGTTTCGAAAGTCGGACATTGGAGTTCTCATTGTGAAACACATACTTGGTTACGATTTTTCACATTTTTCACTGCACCCGTAAATGTGCAATGTAAAACCTGTAAAAATGGCCTGTCAAAACTTGTAAACATGGCCTGTGAGTCTAAGCAACCTGAGAAATGCCTTACAATACCTTCAATAATCATTGCCACATTCAAAGTAAAAAGAGACCTTGTTCAAATTTTCCAAAAAATTTTGAAGATTTCTATAATATTGAACGTACACCAAAAATTTCCAATTTTCACTGAATTCCCTTCAAATTACTCCCTCAACACCAGAAACCCTCTGTGGGCCCACTGGTTCACCAGCTGTGGCTAATTAGGCAAAATCAGAAAAAAATAGACCCTGATCACACTCAAACACTATATTCCTCTCCCGAACGCAAGAAGCCTTTATGGCCAAGTTGGTAAGGCACCTCACTAGTAATGAGGAGATCGTCAGTTCGAATCTGGCTGAAGGCACTTCTTTTTTGCCGAATAATCGAGCGAAACGAGATTGTTTGAACGGCGACAATCAAGCAATGATACATTCTCACTCTACATCCTAACAATATTACAATATTACAAAGTTACATTCTCACAATACCACAACTTCACAATCTGGTATCTTTTTTGGTGCACAAAATTTAGCGCTCTTTTCGCAGCGTTTAATTACAACTACTACTAATACTAGTTTAACTGTTAGTCTGAGTGCTACAAGTACTAGTGTAAGCTCTATAAGCTCTACAAGCTCATAAGCGCATAAGCTCATAAGCTCATTAAAGTTTGTTCACACAACTCGCTACGCTCGTTGTGTTCAGATGATCACCGCATCCAACCTCATCGATGAGAGCTACTCCACCCACCAGTCTACCCCCTCCAACCTCCGGATCCAGGACCTCGACGAACTCCACGCCTTCCAGCTTCGCAAACGCAAGGAATTCGAGCAGCAACTCAACAAAAACAGACTCAACTACAGGCAATGGATCCGGTACGCCAAATGGGAGATTGACCACAACAGGGACTTTCGCCGTGCACGCTCCATTATGGAACGTGCACTCGCTGTAAATGTCGAGTACATCCCATTCTGGACACAGTACGTGCACATGGAGCTCAGCCACAAGAACATTAACCACGCACGCAACCTCCTTGACCGGGCCACCACTACATTGCCCCGGTACTCCAAATTGTGGTACATGTATGTTCAAACGGAGGAAACACTCAAGAATTACGCGATGGTGCGGCAGATCTTTGAGCGGTGGCTCCAGTGGGAGCCGGAAACGGCGGTTTGGGATGCGTACGTGGGGTTTGAGATGCGCTACAATACCGAAAATGTGCGCACTGTTTTTGCCAGATATGCGCAAAAGCACACGGTTTCGCTGGTGTGGAGCAAGTGGTTCAAGTACGAGCTTGGACAGGGAGATGTGGTGAAAATACGAAGTGTTTTGGAGGGGGGGGTGAATAGTTTGTTGGAGAGGAGGAAGGAGGAATTGAAAGGACTACAAAAGAGTAAAGGAGATAAAAGAGGATTAGATGAAAAAGGATTAGAAGAAAAAGGAATAGAAGAAAAAGGAGGAGAAGAAAAAGGGGGAGAAGAAACTTTTCTTTCTGACTTGGTTGGTAAATGGGCACGGTGGGAGGCATCTGTTGGGGAACACGAAAGAGCACGGATGATATTTCGACTCATTTTGGAGCAAAAATTGGGGGATGAGGACCGGAAACAGATTCGGGAGCAGCAGACCACGTTTGAGCGGTGGCACGGGGACTCGGAGACGATAAATGAAAGTGTGAGGGAGAAACGAAGGGAAAAGTACGAGGAGTTGGTGAGAAATGATCCTCTGGTGGATAATTGGTGGGCATACTTGAATTTGGAGGAGAGTGTTGATGTTTATGAGAGGGCGTTAAAAGAGGGAGGAGGAGAAGGACAAGGAATAAGAAATAGAGAAGGAGGAAAAAGACAAAGAATAAGAAGAAGAGAGGGAGGAGAAAGAAATAAGGGAGAACGAAAGACCATATTTGGGCGCCGCCACATTTATCTCTGGATCAGGTACGCCTTCTATGCTGAATTCACCGAAAAGAATGTGGAGCATGCACGTGAAATATGGAAGCGGTGTCTCAAGGATGAAGGAATTGGGTTCTCCAAAGTATGGATCCAGTATGCTGAGTTTGAGTTGCGTCACAGTGGACTTGCTGAGGCACGCAAAGTGCTTGGACGGGCAATTGGGATGGTGGGGAAGCCAAAGACGTTCAAGTATTATATTGGATTGGAGAAGAGATTGGGGAACTGGGACAGGGTGAGGAAGTTGTATGAAAAGTGGGTGGAAAAAGGGGGGTTGGATGCGTTGTTTGGATATATTGATTTTGAGGTGGAGAGAGAGGAACATGAGAGGGTGAGGGTTTTGTTTGAGGTGGGAAGGAGGGTGGTGGGGGGGGATAGTGAAGATAATAAGGAGGAGGAAAAGAAAGAAGATGAGAAAGAGGATGAGAAAGAGGATGAGAAAGAGGATGAGAAAGATGAGAAAGAAAAGAAAAAGAGAGAGGAACAGAAGGAGAGCCTTCTTTCCCTCTTGCAAAAACAAACCACCTACCTTAAAGAAGAATTTCTCTACGATGAAGCACGGAAAGTTTTTGATCAACAACTTGAACTTACGAATCACTCATCTACCACCTTCATCTCGGCTGCACTCTTTGAAAGTAGTATTTTGAGTGCAGCACAACTTGAAAAGTACGAGGAGGGAACGTTGGACGAGGCGTCTGTGACAGATGAACACAAACAAAAGACCCGGGAGGTGTTTGCAAGGGCAGAAAAGTATTATAAGGTCCATGACCGGGCACACGATCGACTTGTGGTGCTCCAGGCATGGAAGAATTACGAGATGGTTCATGGAGAGGCTGAGGATAGGAACAGGGTGGAGGACAAGATGCCGGTGTTTGGGAAGGATGAGGATGGGGAGGTGACGTATGTGTTTCCTCTGGAGAAGCCGGATGTGGGGAGGTTTTTGGCTGCTGCGAAGAGGTTTAAACAAACACTAAACACGAGCGAAGCGAGTGTCTAGTGTTTGAGTAACAGATGGTAGAACACGAGCGGAGCGAGTGTTCTTGTGAGTGGATATATTTGTACGAACAACGAGCGAAGCGAGTTGTTCAATGTTTGAGTGGATATATTTGTACGAACAATGAGCGAAGCTCATTGTTCGGATAAAGACCTAGCACAATTCACTCTGCGAAAATACTAGGAGTGGTACTCCCCTTCTACCATTTTTTGGTATCTAGTCAACTCAACAACTTGAAACAACCTGCTCGATTGATGCCGATGTCATCCACTGTTAATTGTTGGTGAACGCTCATTAATACCTGGACACCATTATGGATAATTTATAGATAGAGATGAATGTACAAGTAATAATCGAAATTGGGAGTAAATAACAAGAAAAGAGGAGTAGTGATTAAGTGAAGTAAAAAAGTGTTGTAAATTAGTACTAGACTTGGGATTCCTAAGTGATTGAATAGCACTCAAACTAAAAGGAACGAACACGAGCGAAGCGAGTTTTCTTAATATATTCGCTCGTGTTCTTAATATATCCACTCAAACACTAAACACTCGCTTCGCTCGTGTTCAGTGTACTCGCTCGTTTTTCTCTTTCTACAACTTTCATTTATTCAGTTTTCATTTCTCATCTAACTATTGGCAACTACCAATAGAGTCCTCGACCTCGCGTGATAAACAAGCATGTAGTAGTATCAAGGGTCAAGTGAACCTAGTACCTTTAGTGTAACTGATAAGTATCATCGGTACTTATCAATTGTTCACTATCGCTCACAATTGATAAGCAAGTCACCATGATCATACCATGATATAGCACCTTTGATTTAGCATCAACTTTGATGAAACATCACCTTCGATCATTTCACAATTGTACAATTAGTCACCTTCATCACACTATCAGTACACTTATCAATTGCTCGCTACGCTCACAATTGATAACCATCACCTCGATCAATTGCTCGCTACGCTCACAATTGATAATACCTTCCTGTACTGATCAATTGCTCGCTACGCTCGCAATTAATCAGCACCCCCCCTCAACGTCAATACCAAATGCAACGAAGACCCCGCCGTAATCCCCGACTCCTCCACCGTCTTATCATCGTCCAACTGCTTTCCGTTAAAAATGAGACGCTGCTGCAGCGGCGCAATTCCCTCTTTTTCCTCCATCATCTCCTTGATGCGGATGATGATGTCACTGGGCTCGATGTCCACGAGAATGTCCCTTCCTGTTAATGTTTTGACCTTGACTTGCATTGAATTTGTAGCCGCGAAATAAAAATGAGTTTTTGTAATAGAGATTGAGCACAATTGAGCGAAGCGAAATTGTGTGAAGGAAGAGTAAGTGACACAATTGAGCAATTATTCTTCATTCTTCATATTCTTCATATTCTTCATTCTTCATATTCTTCATATTCTCATATTTATTCTTCACATTCTAAAATCTCTTATATTCTACAATTCTTATATTCTATTCTGTTGTCTTACTATCTGTTCACTATTCTCACTTCCCACTATTCTCCATTTACTGTTCTCTTTTTTCGCTAATTCTCCCTACTTCTCACTAAATCTTCTCAATTTGTCGCTATTTCTCTTTTTTCTCGCTATCTCTCGCTATCATCAGTCCCATTCACAGTAACTCCTTCCTAACCATTGAACATACATACAAACAGGTTTATACCTAAACTCCTAAACTCACGTACATCAAACAAACACATACATATTCACCTTTAAACTCCTATCAACTCTTAAACTCACTTAAGTCTAAAATATTGCACACTAACTCGATTCGCTTCGCTCATCTCGTTAGTGGCTTTTTTCGCACTCTATATTTGCACGCTATACGCTATATTCGCTATACTCGCTTCCTCATATAGCGCCTGCTATGCTCCCCACTCCCCCCTTTGGGTACGATGACAACGTCTATGAACCCGCCGAAGACACATTCCTCCTCCTAGACTGCATGGAGGACCAAAAAACCTACTTGTCCCGCTATTCTGCCCCCATAGTGTGTGAAATAGGAACCGGTTCGGGCTTGGTAACCACCTTTATCAGACAACATATTGTTCAAAACGGAGTCTTCTTTGCAACGGACGTGAATCCACATGCTTGCAGGTTGGCAAAGGAGACAATAGGAAGAGAGGAGAGGAATAATAAGTGTGAGAATATGAATAATGAGAGTGTGAATGAGAGTGTGAATATGAATATGAATAATGAGAAGGATGAGAATATGAATAATGAGAATGATGAGAAGAATAATGAGAAGGATGAGAAGGATGAGAAAGATGAGAGTATGAATAATGAAAATCGTGAGAAGATTGGGAGATTCTTTTGTCCCTTCGACACTCTCCAAATGAGTCTTACTAGTGCCCTTGTGGACGGCTGTGTCGATGTGCTTGTATTCAATCCACCGTATGTTCCAGCAGGGGAGGTTCCTGCGCGTCCAGAAACCGAGGATGATGATACTTGGCTCGATTTGGCCTTGTTGGGGGGAGAAGACGGGATGGTGGTGACTAACCAGGTCTTGGAAAATTTGGACAGTATACTTTCAGAGAATGGAGTGGCATATATTTTGTTTTGCGCAAGGAATAAGCCGGAGGGGGTTGCGGAGAAGTGGAGGGGGATGGGGTGGAGGGTAGAGAGGGTGATTGAGAGGAAGGCGGGGTGGGAGGTGTTGAGTGTTTGGAGGTTCACACACATCGAGTAACATCTCATAACATCGAGCGAAGCGAGATGTTATGAGATGTTTTGAGATGTGATGTTATGAATCTGAGATGTTATGAATGTGTGAGATGTGTAAGATGTTATGGATGTGATGGACAAGAGTGAAGACATTGAATTAAATTCAACAATGAAGGATAGTACAATTTAATGGAGATGGGAGATGAAGTATGGGACAGATGAAGAAAATTATAGAATGATGAATAGAAAAGCATTGAAAATCAAGAATAGAAAAGTGGAGAATGGAAAGTATATACAAGGCGTTCATCTGTGTTCGGACAATAATAGACAAAAAGAGTGTATAAAGACTGTATTCTACTCTCCTGCGTAAATATCATACCCGCTTACCCCTACCGAAAAGTATCTTGCTGTTCGATTTTTTTCAGTTTGAAAGGTCTGGTGTGTTGGAGTGAGTGGTTTTGATTATGTGAGTGAGTATGAGGGTGTGAAGTTTATTGGTGGGGGAGATATGGGAGGTGTGATCTGGGGTCGTGGTATGGATTTTACGCTGGCTGCGAAAAACCAGAAAAGAACAACGAGCGTAGCGAGTTGTTCGAACGCCCAATAATGAGCGAAAAAATAGAAAAAATAGATACTAAAGACTCGAAGTCTTTCATATTTCTACCTATAGGTTGATGAAGCGTGTATTTCTCTTTCTCTAAATCACATAATAGGGAATATCACGTATATTCGCTTCTCTCATCTACGTTCGCTATGTAAGCGTAAATCTCATACCCGCTTACCCCTACCAAAAAGTACCTTCCCGTTCGTTTTTCAACAGTTTCAAACAACCTGTATATTGATAGAGATCCCCTGAATCATTATGTTACGTATAAACTCATCAGATCTCTCGATTGTGGAGGAGTGTGAATGACAGTTTGTAATGTCGGTATGAAATTTACGCGGCTGAGAACAATTTAGCGCAGTGAATTGAAAGTGAGCACATGTTAATGGAGCGAGTTTGTTCCATAATATGTCCAACAAATTCGCTCATTTGAGTTAATGTTTTCTCTGTTCAGTTTCCTCCGCTCTCTGTTCAGTTTCCACTCCGCCCCTGTTCCAAGTGTAGAATTCAACGAACTGCGCTCATTCTAAAGTCTGGAAAATTC
The DNA here is from genome assembly GCA_030558435.1 of Kodamaea kakaduensis. Taxonomy (NCBI): domain Eukaryota; kingdom Fungi; phylum Ascomycota; class Pichiomycetes; order Serinales; family Debaryomycetaceae; genus Kodamaea; species Kodamaea kakaduensis. The sequence continues at coordinate 71,242 of JAJMSN010000044.1, forward strand.
ACTGCCTTCATTTGACATTTTTAGCTCACTAATTCTATTTTCGCGACCAACACTGAACTCTCGGTAAAATTGGGGGAATCTACATTAATGTTTTATGGCTACTTTAGTTTCGTCTACTCTTTTAAAGTATTCTATTGATAATTTATTGATAGCATATTGTTATTCAAACAAATTAATCGTAGAATTAATCGTAGAAGACGTTCCAGTTAGTCGCTCTTTTGTACATTAATGGCCCTTTTATGTAGTTTCACTTTCACCTTCTTCTGGGTAGTGTCGGAGTGAAGGGGGTTCAGCTCCCACCGAAACAGACACTGTTCACGTTCGATCGTGATTAGATTTCATCCTCCAGCTCCACATCAAACTCGCCCCTCCCATCCACAATCAACCCGTTATTATCCCTAATCCATATCAAAAACAACAGCACAATCTGCACAAAGAACGTCAACGACATCCCCCAGATCTGAATCAACAACGACTTCAGGAGAAGAATCTGTTCTGTCCACTTGAACAACACACTCTCGCCCTCTCTCTGCAGCACGTTGCCCGGCACAGTCACACTGGTGGCCATGTCGTAGCCCTGGGCCCCCCCAATCATAAAGCCCACAATGATGGGCAACACAATCAACACCCAGAACGACTTGCGGAACGACGACGCAATGCGTGCATTCACATCGGCACTGCCCTCACCCCCCGAAGGAGGAAAGTTTGCAATGAGTTTCTTGGTCTGGAAGTAGTAGTAGATAATGAACCCAAACTGCACAGGTGCAATGAGCACCCCCATCACCATCACCACCAACGAAATGGGCCCCTTGACACTGGGCTGAGGCCCGTACAAGCTCGCGGGTTCCACGTACAGAATTGGGTCACCCAATTGTGGTTCCAACTCGGAATTGAGGGATGGGAGCACAAGTGTGTTCACTGCCAACGAAAGCACAAGAAGCACCATGGCCTTGTACCAGAGCAGCGCGGGCAACACACGGAAGTTGCGCAGGTTCTCGCGGTGGTAGTACACCAGTCCGTATCCCATACAGAACAAGAGAATGAAAAAGTTCCAAATTGCAAGGAACTGGGACCCGACAAAACCGTCCAACCCAAGGTAGAACTGCACCCACCAAAGCAGCGAGGACCGGTTGGAGAGCCACCCAAACACCATGCGCACAAACACCAACGACGAAAATGGGATGAGCACGAAAAAGATAATGCCCTTGGAAATCACCGACACAGTGCCCAAGTTCTGGAACTCTTTACCCACCTTGAAGCGCAAAATGTAGTTGAACAAGTAGCCCGTGAGCGCAATGGCAATGATCCACTGGTACTTGAGCTGCAGCGCCGCCAAGTACGATACAGTGGGCATCTTTCCATGAGAGTGCTTAAAAGTCACGGGAATCTCAAAGCCCGTAATACCTTTTTCGAGAGGTGGAGCAACGTACACACAGTAAATACCGGGGTGTGTGACCTTGTACTGAACATCCACGTGTTCCATGTCTTTTCCGTCCTGCTGGTCAAACATAGTGTAAGAATTGAAGACCGAGGCATCTTCGGACCCCAAATCAAAGTGTTTCTTGTCAAAGTCCACAAGGCCCTGGTAAAGGGTTTTCTTGTCGGACTTGTAGGTGGAGTAGTAGTCTTCGATGAGGGGGAGGTTGGGGTAGTCTGTGATGTTGGCGTAGCGGAAGATCACAAGGGGGAACGATAGGTCGTGCATGGAGTCGTCGTTGGTGGTGTCGACGTAGTCAATGTAGAGGGAAATGGAGCCTGGTTTTTTGGGCGTGCCGTATACGCCCATACAGGTGGCGCCAATGTCGTGGGTTAGTATGGACGAAAGGCATGTGGTGAGGAGGAGGGGTAGAAGCAACACGCGAAGCATATTAACGATATTAACGAGCGAAGCGAGTTAATATGATTGATGATTAATTAACTGCGAAGCGAAGTTAATGACTGATTGTCGATTAATTAACTGATAATTAACTGATAATTAACTGATAATTAACTGGAAGCGAGTTAATTGTTGTGGATGGATTGACAGCAAAGTGAGATGTTAACACAATTGCAAGCTTGTAGATTGTATTCCAAAGTGTTCAATGTCTGAAGCAAGTTGTAGATAGATTGTGTTCTGGGTATTTACTCAAATGTAGTAGATTGAACTAGTAGATTGTCAGTAGATATAGTATATGTAGAATACGTGTGCACTTGATTGACGTTATCTAGATTATGTTGCCTCCTGAATCGAAATTAGATTTAAGGGATTTTCAATGCTATGAGCCCTGGCACAAGCGAATCAGGTCAAAGATAGTGTTTGAGAAGAATATGTAGAAAGCGATTGCTGAGAAGATGACTGATTCACACGAGATTGTGAGATAAAAGACCATTGAGAAAGCTGAGAAAGCCCGTTGGACGACCATCGAACCATTGATCATGAACCATTGAACCATTGAACCATTTAACCATTGAACCAATGACCATGAACCATTGAACCAATGACCATGAACCATTGATTACAGAACACTACTACACTCTACTACACTCTACATCTACAACAACTTCGTTCCCTCAGTTGTTTGAAGAAGTTATTCAGTTCAACTTTATCCTATCATGCCCTGTACCGGCTTATCAAAGTAGGCTGTGTCGCTTGCACGCCCACTCAAAAAAGGTAGTTACCAAAAGTTACGCACACTAATACTCATGAACACTACTAACACACCACTAATAACACACCACTAATAACACACCACTACTAACACCAACTACCTACATCCTAATCATACCTCATCACTTTTGGTGGTAATGGTATACTTTGCCTAACATCTCTCTTCGCTTGATGTTAGTGTTCCCATTCGATGTTCCATCCAATTGCACGTTCATCACATTACAAACTGCCTCTTGACACATCTCCACCCTACATATTTTTTAGCGAGCTGGATATTTTATTGATAATGTGTTGATAATATATTGTTAAACAAATGAGCGGAGCGAATTTGTTATATTCTTCTTTGTTGGAACAAACTCGCTCCGCTCATTAGTATATTCTTCTTTGTTGGAACAAACTCACTCCGCTCATTAGTATATTCTTTGTCTTGTTGGAACAAACTCGCTCCGCTCATTTGTTCAGGAAAAGCCTCTCACTAACTTTTCTCTATTTTGCGACAACATCACTAAAGATCGTCGGTAAAATTTGTGGCATCATATGTTTATGGGTACATTTACATGTACTTTCTATTCTTTTACAAACCGGATATTGTATTGATATTGTATTGATATTGATAATCTATTGATAATCTATTGAATCTATTGATAATCTTTGATAATCTATTCATGATCTATTCATGATCTATTGCTTATCTATTGTTATTCGAACAAATTCGCTCCGCTCATTTGTTCTTCGCTCATTTGTTCTTCGCTCATTTGTTGCAAATTTGACCATGTCCAAATGGTCAGGCTCCCCCCTGCGATACACCTTCAAAAACCTCGACACCATCATCACAGGCCACCTCACCATCGAGCAGACAGAAGCCTACCAGCAACTCTTCCGCATCGCTGAGATCACCCACCTCTTCAAAACAGCCCATGACCAGCGCAAACCCATCTCGTCCCTCATCCCCAGCGGCCAGCTGATCCCCAACTACCGCCGCGACCCCTCACCACCTCCCATCTACGACCAGTACGGAAACAGGACCAACACGCGCGATGTCGTGGTCCACGCAGACTTGGACAAGGAACGCAACTACCTCGTCGAAATCGTCGCCAACAACATCAAGGATTATGTAATGCCCCCGGATTACCGCAAACCGGTCAAGACCATGGAGAAGGTGTACATTCCGGTCAAGGACTACCCCGACATCAACTTTGTCGGGTTGCTTCTCGGCCCCAGAGGCAACACCCTTCGCCAGCTCCAGGACGCCAGCGGTGCACGGCTTGCAATCAGAGGGAAAGGTTCGGTAAAAGATGGTAAACTGACCGAGATGATTGCAAGTGGTGCGCACATGGATGAGAATTCCGACGATTTGCACGTGGTGATCACTGCAGACACACGTCCGAAAATCGAAAAGGCCATCAAGTTGACCAGACAGGTGATTGACAAGGCCATTTCGTCGCCGTTTGGCCAGAACGACTTGAAGAGAGACCAGCTCAGGGAGTTGGCTGTGCTTAATGGTACTTTGCGTGAAACTAAACCGTATGACCCAGAGGCATACAAGAGAAGAAGAGACATCACCAGTATCGTGTGCCAGTTGTGCGGTGGAGTGGGACACTTGTCACGCGATTGCAGAGCCCCAAGAGGAAGGCGTCCGGAGCGAGAAGAGGAGAGGGAAGTGAAGAAACCAAGGGTGGAGTTGCCTCCTTGGATGAATGGCTTGCCTCCGGTACCAAAGGTTGGCTCTTCCACTGCGTCTGTGCCTGGTGTGCACCCAAGTGTTTCTAATATGCCTAGTGTGCCTCCAAGTATTAGTGTGCCTCCAAGTATTAGTATGCCCCCAAGTATGCCTAGTGTGCCCCCAAGTTTGTCGAGTATGCCTCCAGGTGTGAAACCCCCACCACCAAAGGAAGTGAGGGGGCCTCCAATTCCACAGGGAGTTGCACCACCTCCCGCACCACCAGGACCTCCAGTACCCCATGGAGTTGCACCACCAGGACCTCCCGCACCACCAGGACCTCCAATTCCCCAAGGAGTAGCACCACCACCAGGTGTAACACAACCAGCACCTCCGCTAGGATCCCAAGGAATAGCACCTCCGCCAGGATCCCAAGGAATAGCACCTCCGCCAGGATCCCAAGGAATAGCACCTCCACCACCAGGATCCCAAGGAACAGCACCTCCACCAGGAGTAACACCACCCGCGCCTCCTGCCCCTCCCTCAAGGCCCCCTCCACCAGCCTAATGTACATAATGCATAACGATAAAGAAGTGTAAATACCCACTGTAGATGTCAGACAAGAGGTCATGATCTATTGTCTAAAGAAAGAGAGTTTAAGGAAGGTGACGCATCTACTTAATCTCAAGGTTTCACTTGGAAACTTTTTTCAGAGTCTTTATGGTATCTCTGGACATCAGCCAACATGACTCCTATAGTCTTTAGATTTTTGTAAAGTCTAGTTCTATCTATAGAAACTGTATCCTCAAACTTGCCATAATAGTCAAAAAGAGGAGTAAGAAGGTTTCTACGAAAGTCAAAAGATAGTCTCTGAAACCTTCTGAACTCGGGCGAACTGCTTGAACTGTTCAGAGTTCATGCATCTTCAATTGTTCAGCTTCACCCACTGTTCAGCTACATGGTTTCTATCTCATACACGGTTTTATGAGTATATGTATGAGTTTCGCTCAATTGTTGTGCTTGTGAGTGCTTGTGTGAACTGTTGGAGGCACTGTTCACACAATTCGCTTCGCTCGTGACTACCCCCATTTACCCCTTAAGAGTGCTCTCACAGGCGCTTTTCCTATTTTGGATTAGTTTTTCAAGAAGCTGGTGTGGCGCAGTGGTAGCGCAGCAGATTGCAAATCTGTTGGTCCTTAGTTCGAACCTGAGCTCCAGCTCTTTTTTTTCAACGAACGAACTCGCGAAGCGAGTGAGTGAATGGGGGAGTGAGTAGTGCGTGAGTCGTAAGTGAATGAGTAAGTAAATAAGTGAATGAGTATGTCTGAAAACAGACATACTGCAGCACGCTATTCCTTCGTTTTATCCATTGAGATTATTGAATGGAGGTGGAATAAAAATTGATTAACAGAACGCATACAAGAGCAAATAGGAAACTACTTTCACATTGGTCAAGACTTTTCACCACATTTCTGATATTGAAATGAGTGTGTTATCGTCCAAATGAGATGCTCTGGGTTGCCAGTTATATAATTTCAAGTACTGTATGTCATTGACTCTTAATCTTCGTTAACTCAATATGTCAAAGAACCTACGAGTTTTCAATCATTCTTTACTGGAAACTCAACAATCACTTATCAAAACTTCCTACTACTGATATCTAATATCAACTAGGAACAAGATTATGTTCTCTTCTCCCTCTGTGTTCATTCTGTTCCTTCCTCTTCTCAAATGACAATGACAAACTGGCACTGGAGTTGTGCCGTCTCATCAACATTGTAGTTCCCATTACATTTTATTGTCGCATTAACATTCATTGTCGCATTAACATTTATTGTACAATTTCTCGCTATCCAAATCTATTTTTTAGATTGGCGGTTACTTTTTCAAGATAGACAACCATAGAAGTGCTGTGACACTGTATTCACAACAATAAACGATATTAGACGACCAGTGTACTGCTACCAGCCACTATTGTATTATAACTACCATAGCACGACAATAATTGAGTACCTAATATTCTTGGGTAACTACCACACAAGTTCCCATACAAGTTTCCATACAAGTTTGAGTAATTTTGATTGCACATTTTAGTCAATCACTCACAATTTCGCTTTGCTTGCTCGTTTGAATTGTTAGCTGTTAGGTTAGTCACAATTTCGCTTCGCTCAATTGTTCATTTAATTGTTCGTTTTTGTTAGTTGGTACTCACAATCTCGCTTCGCTCGATTGTTCGTTTAATTGTTCGTTTTTGTTAGTACTCACAATCTCGCTTCGCTCGATTGTTCGTTATGGACGACGGCTTCGTCCCCATCCAGGCCATCTTCTACGCCGTATTCCACCCCATTGAAGGCACCAAAATCGTCCATCAAGTGCCCGAAAAATGCATCCATACATCCCACCTCGAAGATGACTCCGACGACTCTTCCGACGAGGAAACCGCTTCATTCCTCTTCAACTTCGACACCGTCAAGAACTACGTCATTCCCAAACCCCAGCTCTGCAACAAGCTCATTTCCTTCAAGATTAGCAAGTACAAGGTCATTGGGTACCCCGTGAACATTGAAAATTCTCACTATTCCCGTAACTCCTTCAACTTCAACTTTTGCTTTGTGTTCCCCTACGATTTCGGCGACGTCAAGCCCTACGAGCCTGCAATCACATGGATCGGCAAGATGTTCCAGGCCCTTGAAGAACAGAGCTTTCTCCTTAGCAAACTGGATAAAACAGGCGCCTTTTTCAAGGAGGAACACCAGCACGAAAAACTTGTTCTGGGACCACAATGGGAGAACAAATTGGCCGGTGCCACACCGGGTCATTCCAAGACCAAACACATTACACTTTCTTCGATTGAGTCGCTCATCAACCAGATTTACCAGGACCTCAATAATTTTAGTGAGTGCTGTATCCCACTCGACAGTGCCAATTCCGTCGACATTAAACTCTTCCCCATATTACCGCCTCCCGTCAATATCAAGGCGTACCAAGTACCCAATGCCACCGTAAAGTTGAACCAGTTGGTGGATGTGAACTGGGACCCCACCATGGTGAAGATTATTCCATACATTAATGGCATTAATTCGATTAAACGCATCAGTGAGTTATCGGACTCCAACTACTTGCTCACAAAACAGTGCATCCAGCACTTGATGCACTACAAGTGTATTGAGATTGCCGACATTTTTCAGTTCAGCAACACCTATGCCCCGACCAACCAAATTGGTAATTTTTTGAAGAATGGGAGTATGGCCGAAGAGTGCCAGGCCTATGTCATTACACAGCAGTCGCCCAACTCCAATACTCCGAGCCAGGCAGTGACGCCGGTGCTGGCACTGGCGCTGACATCACTTTCGATGTCGCCCTTGACCAAGGGGTTCATGCGGTCGAGTGCACCGAAAATCACCATTCCTTCGAAATCCGCTCTATTTTACCTTTACAGAAGCTTGAACCAGGGCCAGACTGTAAAGGAGTGGTTTCTGCAGCACCGGAAGCTCCTCACAAATATCGATGTGAGGAGATTCATTCATTTTGGTGTGATTAGAGGTATTATATACAGAGTGCACTCGTACCCGATTTTGGACAGCATTGCACGTGCGGTGCAAAACGAGGATCTTGGAGAGTACGACGGGTTGATTGACGAGATGAAGAAGATGCGGAGGGAGAGGGGGAACAAGAAGAAGGTGGTACCTGAAGTAAAGCCTGAGGACCGCAAGGTGGGGTTTTCGTTTGAAAAGAAGGTTGATAGCGAGGAACTGGACTCGCTGGTGGAGGAGCTGGAGGAGGATGTGAAGGAAATGACGGATAGCGAGGAGGAGGATAGTGATGTGGAGGATGAGCAGGATATGGTTAATTTGTTCAAGATGTTGAAGGGGTACCAGCACTTTGATGCGATATGCACGGAGTTGCAGAAACCAAGGGGGGAGGTGGAGAAGATGGTGAGGGAGTTGGGGAGTTGTAGTATTATAAATGGATAGCTCAACGAGCGAAGCTCGTTGAGATCAGGTAAAAATGAGCCAGTTCACAACGAGCGAAGCTCGTTGTGAGATGAATAATAAGGTCAATGAGGAAGCTCAACAATGAGCGAAGCTCGTTATTGAGATGAGTATTAGAAATAATGTAAATGGAACAATATAAATGAAAATAAAGCGTTGGTATTAGTCAGGAGTAGATGGTGGTAAGAAACATCATGGTACATGCTTTTCTTTCCTGCACACAACTAATGGTTGCGAAATTCGAGCCACTCAAGCAACCACTTCACTCGTTGTTGTAGTTTTCTTTTTGATGTTGACGAGTTTATATTACGGGTTTGAAATCATTTTGATCATCTGAGTCGGCTACAAAAATGCTATTTTTGCAAAATTTGGTCAAGTTTTTACAGGTAGTTGAATGGACCCCATTAGCAACGCTCCGCCATTCTTACGTAAAACCTGTGACACTACGCGTAACTTACATAAGCACTCATGTTTCACAATATGAAGATGAATAGGTCGAGACAGTAAAGGGTTGACTATGTGAATATGGCTTGTCAGTAATTTATCTATTGTGAGGTCCCTATATTTTTGAATGTCCAACTGTTGTCAAATATAGAATTTCACGTATTTTATCACATCTTTTCATCTCACTTTCTATCTTCATATTCTCTTTGAGTTTCTCATAAGTTCTATTCTATAATTCTATTGATTTCTATTCTATATTTCTATCCTATTTTCTATTCTATAATTTCTTGTATAATTTCTTGTATAATTTCTATTCTCACGTTTTCAATCTCGCTCCGCTCGATTGAAAACCAAAATCTGAGAAAAAAATAAACAAACATGTCTGGGAAAGGAAAAGTTCACGGAGGAAAAGGCAAGTCCAGCGAGGCCAGCAAAGCCTCGAGTTCGCACTCGGCCAGAGCTGGGTTACAGTTCCCCGTGGGAAGAATCAAGCGTTATTTAAAGAAGACCGCGTCGAGCAAAATCAGAGTGGGGTCCAAGAGCGCCATCTACCTCACTGCGGTGTTGGAGTACCTCACTGCAGAGGTGTTGGAGTTGGCAGGAAACGCCGCCAAGGACTTGAAGGTCAAGAGAATCACCCCGCGCCACTTGCAATTGGCCATCAGAGGTGATGAGGAGTTGGATAACTTGATTAAGGCCACCATCGCGTATGGTGGTGTTTTGCCACACATCAACAAGGCCTTGTTGTTGAAGGTGGAGAAGAAGAAGGGCCAGAAGTAGCTATGTGTATACTATTGTACTATAATGTATTGATATGAGAAGAACAGACTACATGATAGTAATAGTATGAGAAGTAGACAGGCTACAAAACTACAAAACTACCAGATTACCAGATTACCAGACAACCAGACAACAAAAACTACCATAACCAGAACTACCAGAACTACCAGAACGAGAACTTCCACAACTGAGAACCACAACTGAGAACCACAACTTAGAACCACAACAAAACAACTAGAGCAACCACTAAAACTACCTCACGCGGGATGTTTTATCGTGTCGCGACGCGAATTAGCGTGATGTTTTTTCGGGACGTGAATGAGCAACCGAAATTCGCCGCTGCGATCGGCAGTAAAAGCTAAGCGAGTGAAAACATTTAATCAATCGCAGTACTTGCCAGTGTATGTAGCAGTGTATGTAGCAGTCAATGTGGAGCAGTCAATGTGGAGCAGTCAATGTATGAGCAATCAATGTATGGGCAGTCAATGTATGTAGGTCAATGTGTGTAGGTCAATGTAGTAGCAGTCAATGGTATCTAGTACTTGTATCAGTACCAATTGCACACTCTTCTACTCAATTTGTCTATCCGTTATCTATGCTTATCTATATTGCTATTTACTTGGATCCTTCTATTTTCCCAATTCTTTACTTGTTTTCCTCTTTCTTATCGTCTTTCTCGTCTTTCTCGTCTTTCTCGTCTTTCCTTGCGTCTTTCTTTAGTTCTTCGTTCTCTTCGTTCTCTTTCTTCTCTTCTTCCTCCACTTTCTCGCCTTGCTCGTTATTACTCTCAGACACCAACTCGCTTCGCTCGTTGGTGTCGTTGGTGTCGTTGGTGTCTAAGGGAATTCCCTCCAACTGATCACTCTGACTCTCAGTCACCCCCGGAATACTTATAAACTTTGTCGATACCCCCTGTGGAAGCGTGTAATCGTCTGTTCTCACATTCAACTCCCTCATCTTTCGCTTCAAGTACTCAATCTCATCTTGCAACACCGCCATGTCCTCGTACACCGCGTCCCGGTGGTCGCTCGCCTTCTTACTGCTCCGGTAACTCTCGTACAAGATCAAGGACCCGGCAACACCAAATATAAACATCTCAGAAATGAACGTGGCCCCGCTCTCAATGGCCTTTTTGTCGTTCAATGGCCGGATCTTGATACGCTTTTCCCCAAGAAGCGACATCCGGAGCCTGAGATCGGTGGTGTGCACACTCTGCGCAATACGTATACACGCCTTGCGAAACACCTCGTGGTCCTTGGCCTGCGACTTGATGGCTGTGGCGATGGGTTTCGCCACTGTTCGCACCATAAGCGACGTGAGTTTGAGGGCGATCCCGCTCATGATGAATGCGAAATTTGAGAAAAAAGGCAAACGTCTCGCTATTACTAAAGATTACCAACTGTATATTGTACTATTACAAGTAGAATTAGTACAAGTAGTACAATTAGTACAAGTAGTACAAGTTGAACAATTAGTACAAGTAGTACAAGAAGTACAAGTAGTACAATTGTATACTAATTGCTATAGCACCTTTGTACTCCTAATACCATTGAGTACTTGTGAATTGCTTGCAATTGTAGTCCACATTATACCTGGTAAAATTTGAACTAACTAGTATCTTCTCTACCATTCCTCATACTATTTCTGTACTAAATCTCTACAGTTTCAGCTCTCTTTATACATTTTCAAATGTGGGAATAAGTTTTGCAGCAAAAACGGTGGCAAAAAGTTGCAAACGTAAACCTTACCATCTCTTATAGTCTGGTAAAATGTATGAGAGTACTAGTGTCTGCAATGATACTACTAGGTATAGGTTCCAGTGGTTCGTGGTAGTGGTGCAGTGGTTAGTGGTTGGTGTTAAGTGGTTAGCGGTGCAGTCCTAGTTTTACAGTGGTACTAGTGCTAGTGTTGCACTGGTACTACAGTGGTACTAATACTACCACTACTTTCCACTACTTTCCACTACTTCCCACCAACAAACTACCACCACCCTTACTACTAACCACCTTGGCAACCACACCAAGACTACTACCACCCCACTACCTCTGTCTCGTTAGCTGATGCTACCCCTCATCATTCCGTTTATCCTCTGTGTCAAACTCCGAACCCCACATCTTTTCCCAACACAAAATTTACAGCAAACTTTTGCAACAAAATTTAAATACTCCACTGCGTGATCTAATCGGTACAGCACGTACAAAAGAATTGCTCACTACTACTTTAACTTATACCAATACTTGAATACTTGTACAAAAGTTACGCCACCACTAGTAGTCCCCCAGTGTTCAAAAATCAATTGAGAACCTCGATACTCGCTCCGCTCGTATCTCGATGTCCACCTTTGCCAACGAGGAAAACCTCCCCAACCTCCCCGTTCCAGAACTCGGATCCACCGTTTCCCAATTACTCACCGCAATCAAACCATTGGTTTCCGAACAAGAGTATGAAGGTCTCTTATCTGAAGCCTCCGAGTTCCAAAACCATAAATTGATAAAGGTGATACAGGATCACCTCCGCGCGCTTTCAAAGAACCACCTGTGCTACTTGAATGCCATACACAATGAAATCTATTCTGATCTCCGTGGAGATGTTCTTCCAAGAAACCCATACCTAGTGTTGGAGGAGGATCCCTATAGTAAAACACTTACCCCACCAAATCAAGTCCAAAGGGCCTCGAGTCTCATCAACTCCGCGCTCAAGTTTATTATTTCCCTCCGTAGGGGTACACTCAAACCAGACAAGACCCCACGTAATGGCAACCCATTGAGTATGAATTGTTATCATTCACTCTTTGGGACCACGCGTATCCCGGGGAAACACCACCTGCTGGCAACTCGCACAGACATGGAGAGTAAACACATTATTGTGATTTGCAATAATCAGTATTATAAATTGATTGTATTGCCCAATGATAACGAGTCCATTTACTTTAACGACCACGAACTTTCTCTCATCTTGGGGTCCATCAAGGCCCAGGCCAAGGAAGTGGACCAATTCGAGCTGATTAACGGGTCCTTTGGTGCACTCACCACCCAGACATTTGGCAATTGGAAGGCGAGTCGTTTGGAGATGGAGCTGCAGAACCCAATCTTATTATCCACCATTGACTCGGCATTGTTTGTGGTGGTGCTTGATTTTTCCTCGCCTGTTTCTGTTGCGGACAAGATCTCGGTGATTTCAACAGGAACCCTGGATTTGCTCCAAGGCACTAATGTCCAGATTGGGTCGTGTACTTCGCGCTGGTACGATAAACTCCAGTTGGTTGTTACCGAGAATTCGGTGGCTGGGTTTGTATGGGACTCTGTTTCTGTTGACAGTACCGCCATGTTGCGGTTCATTGGAGATATTTACACCGACCTGATTTTGAAGTTGGCCAAGAATATCAATGGGTCTGAGTACACGCTTTTCGATGGCGTGATTTCGTTTGTGTCGTCGTCCGAGACTAAACCGGAGGCCGAGTTGTTAAAGTTCACCCTCACCAAGACTTTGGCGAAGTTGATCCACCATGCCGAGACCCGGTTGGCGGATTTGATTAATCAGCACGAGTACAAGTCGCTCAACATTCACGTGAACACGCACTTGGTGTCCAAGTTCAACATTTCGATCGACTCCTTCCTCCAGATTTGCTTTCAGATTGCAAACTACTCGTTGTACGGCCGCATTGTGAACAGTTTGGAGCCTGTCACCACGAGAAAGTTTCGGGACTCGAGAACCGAACTTATCACGGTGCAAAACGACTTGGTTGAGCGGTTGGTGAAGAAGTTCATCTCGAGTTCCTCGCTGCTGGATAAATGGGAACTCTTTAAGGAGTGCTGCAAGCAGCACACTGCGCAGTACCTCGGCGCGATGAACGGGTCCGGGTTTGATCGTCACTTCTTTTCCTTCATTCGTATCATCAAGAACAAGAGCTTGATTGACTACTGCAATGAAGAAAATAGCCACTTGGAGCCCATTGACCCACTGGCATACGACTCGATCCCACTCTTGTCGAACCCGCTCATTGAAAAGTTGACGCTCCCGGAAATGCTCATTTCCAACTGCGGCAACAACTCGGTGCACCTTTTCGGGATTCCACCTGCGATCGACCAAGGGTTTTCGGTGGGGTACATTGTGCACCCTGACAAGATCACCATAACTGTGTCGTCCAAGTTTAGGCAAACACAGCGGTTCTTGGACACATTTGAGCGGGTCATCAATGATTTCAAGGAGATCATATTGGAGAACTCGCAGGATGTCTTGTTGGACATTAACGACTCCAATATCCGCAAGTTGGAGATTACGAAATTGAAGATCCAAAAGGAGTTGGATGAGGTTTCGGACCTTCCATCACGCAGACACCCCATCAACCTCGCGTTGAATATTAACAACCCACACTCGTTATCGTTGACGGAGCCGCTCTCGCAGACCAGCTCGCAGGATAGTGTGAACCAGGAGTACTATATCCTGGGAGGGTACGGGTACTTTGACTTTGGGGACTTGAAGACGAGGTCTACTGCGATTTCGAGGAACGAGAGTCTGTTGAATGTCGGCGGTGAGGAGATGCAGAGAAAGATGTCGATATCGCAGAGTATTAGGGATCGGATGGAGGGAATGGAGGATGGGATGGGGAGAGTGCCGGGAAGGAAGTTGAATGTGGAGTACGACTAGCGAACAACGAACAACAACAAGCGAACAACGAGCGTAGCGAGTTGTTTGCGAGTTGTTGCGAGTTGTTTGCGAGTTGTTGCGAGTTGTTTGCGAGTTGTTGCGAGTTGTTTGCGAGTTGTTGCGAGTTGTTTGCGAGTTGTTGCGAGTTGTTTGCGAGTTGTTGCGAGTTGTTTGCGAGTTGTTGCGAGTTGTTCGTGAGAGTGTTAGCGAGTTGTTCGCGAGTTGTTATTGAAAAACAGTGTTGAGAGTAAAAACAGTGCTGAGAGTTGTTAAAAAATAGTGTCGAGAGGCCTCTGAATAGGAGTGAATCTATTCAAGTCTTCACACGATCCGAATAAGCGGGCTTAAAAGTAGGGACCAAGTTTTATTTATTGTTATTTATGGGACAATGAGTGTAGAAAAGTAGAAGCATATAGGCGAGCGAAGCGAGTCTATGTGCTTTTAGATATGAGAGCTTTGCGGCTTCGTCTACATAAGATTCATTCGCTCATTTACTTGGGATAATCATAACTTTATATAGACTCTCTGCTCGTTATTGTTGAAGCTTCGCATAGTCGAGCTACATAGACAAGCTTTACATAGACTCGCTTCGCTCGTCTATGTAAAGCTTGTCTATGTAGCTCGCTATGCGAAACTAACAATCAGCTTCCCATCATTCTTCAACACATTGAGAAAACTCAGATGCGTCCCATCCAACTTAATCGTCCGAACATTACTCTTTGGCATTCTAATCACCTTTTCAGCATACAATTTCGTCACAGCACCCAAAACCTTATCCTTTATCTCTGGATTCTTGATATTCTCACTCAACCAGTACCCCCTCGTTGTAATATCTCTAAAGAGCTGGTCACCAAGCGAGTACTTCATGTCGTTGTCTCCCGTAATAGCCCCATAAGTCACCAAGGTCCCACCCTTGCTCAACACTGCAACGAGTCTCTCTGCAGCCGCACCCCCCACGGCATTCACTGCGAGTCTAAAGCGGCCATTACCCGAGAGTTCAGGCAATTTGCTCACAAAATCAGGGGCATTGAACTCCGATTCACTCACCACCTTGGTGGCCCCTAGTTCGTACAATTCCGCAATGGCCCTCTCTGATTTACCATCACGTACCACCAGGAGGGTCTTTACACCCGCGTGTTTGGCAATCTGGGCCAAAAACTGACTCACCTGCGAATTTCCAGCATTCTGCACGAGCCAGTCCCCTTCTTTCCAGTCCTGCACATAGTTGTGGAACATTTCGTACGCGGCCGGAGGGTTCACACTCAAAGTGGCAGCCTCCTCGGTTGAAAGCGACTTGTCCACCTTTACAAACTGCTCTTCCAGCACGTCGGCCAAGGCATACAGTCTCCAAGTCCCGAAACTGACATCACGTGGCACAACATGGTCTCCCACTGCATATTCGGTGACACCCTCACCAACGTGTACCACCTCAAACAAGCCCTCGTTACCACCCACGTAGTACTGAGACCCCGACGTGTTTCCCAAAGTTCTCAAAACAGGAGGGGATGGGTAAACCCCGATGATTTGCACGATATCCGAGGGGTTGATGGGAGAACCGATATTTCTCAAAACGATTTGGTTCAGCAGCAATTTTGACTCGTCAATCTCAAACTCCTGGACGTTTGTCTTGTACGAAATGAGGACCCGCGAGATGTACAGGAAGAAATACGAGATGATTTTCTTGACTATCGCAGGGGTCCCGGAGGTGTCCCTGGGAGCGTAGTCGTAGGTGATGGCGTATCCGTAAATCATAACACACAATTGAGCGAAGCGAAATTGTTGTGTTACCTTGATTATTTAGTAGTTGAGCAGTTGATTCAACAATTAATAAGCAATTGATAACAATTACAATTGATTAGCAGTTGAGCAGTAACTGAGCAAGGGTTATATAGTTTTTTCTGATATGCACGTGATCGTGGGGACGGTCGTAGTCGGACAGGAATTTGCAGCCATCGGTGAAAAAGTAGAAGCCGACAGAAGGTTCGATGGTGGCAAACCACATTCAGCGTAGTGAGGAACAATGAGCGAAGCGAGTTGTTCAGTGTAAAATAAATGACATTTCATTAATCACCGACTTCTAGTCACTAATTTCTCGCCAACTTGTCACTAACTCACTAGTTTACACGCTAAACCACTACACTGTAAATTCATTAACTAACATTCATACGAAAGTAGTAATGAGAGCAATGAATGTGTTGTTTGTAAAATTTCTACCAAAATCAGCAATTCGTTTTTTTCAGGTACTTGCCATTTTGGTACTATTTTGCCACATCCATTTTGTTACATCACTCAGTCTTGAAAGTGTAGTGTCTAGTCTATGTTTAAGTGCAGGATTACTTGAATCAATACAATTATCTAAACGAACAGTCCTGATTGTACATTAAGTCTCTTTTTTCACTTATATCCATCCATTATCCATTCTCTATAAAACTTTCTTTCCCAGTACTAGTCAACTCAATCGCGCAATGATTATTCAATCAACTCTAGATTCCTAAAAATCGGAAATGAATTTCAATCAACTCTAGATTCCTAAAAATTGGAAATGAAATTTGAACTCTAGATTCCTAATAATCGTAAATGTATTCAATCATCTCTAGATTCACCCGAATAATCGAGCGAAGCGAGATTATTCGCTCGATTATTGTTAAAACACTACATCACTCCTCAAAACCCACTTCACACCCTCCCTTATCAACTCTCCCTCATGCAACAAACAATCATCTCCATGCTTATGTAACAATGCCATTCCCTTGGTTGGGTGCACGTTCAATTTTTCCCCCTCGTGAAAAATAGTCCCCCCCCCAACGAATTCGTCGTCCCCCGTCAAGTACACCAAAAGCGTCCATTTTGTTTTCCCAAACTTGGTGGCCTTTTCATTGAGTGGTGCCGCCACACTCTCGTCGTAGTGTTGCTGAAAATAGTGGCCTTTTCTGTACCTATACACCCTGAGCTGGGAATTGAGGCACTTTGCCCTGGAGAATATGGCTCGTATTTCGTCCATCTCCTCATCGTACTCGATTTCCTGCGTCAAGATTTTTTGGAGGTACGCCCAAAGGGTCTGCGCCAGCGCCCAGCTGTTGATGATACAGCGGTCGTTCACCCTGGCGGCGTACTCTTTGCTCTTGCGCAAGGGCGTTGTCTCGAGCTTGAGCTCACGCTCAAAGGACTGGATCAACTCGTTGCAAAGGTCCCGCTTGAAGAACCCATTGATGGTGATGATCTGGTTGGGGGATAGCAGGCAGGGCGTGGGGGTATACAGGTTTTTGGAGGGGCGCGCGAGGTTATCGAAGGATTGGGGGAATTTGTACATGAAAACAATTGAGCGTACCGAAAAACAATTTAGCGTAGCGAAATTGTTTGAGGTGCTCAATTGTAGTAGTTCAACGCAAGAAAAGGAATAAGTAGTAGAAAAGGAATAAGTAGTTTATAAGAGGTGATAAACCATCAATTCTGACAAGTCTGCAGACAAGTCTAGAGACTTGTCTGCCTATTTAGGCTCATTGATGTTAGTCTAGACCAGTTTATCGAGAAATACTGAATGTCTATCTATTATGAATAATAGATGCTCTGGTTATCAATCGGTAGCATAAGCGAACCAGGCATCTTCCAATGGAATCTTTCCAATGGAATAGGCTATTTATGTCGCAGTTTTTTCTTCCCCCAAAATTTGCACCCATTCAGTGTTCTAAAAAAGGAGTGAGATTTTCCCTGGATTCTGGGTAATGAAAAATGAACATACGAATTTCTGTCACTTCACACGCTCAGCATTCAAGTAGGAATATTCCCAAGTGTTCCAAGTGTTCACGTAGCACTCTCAAGTATTACAAGTCACTAAGTACTTGAATTTTCACTCAAGTGTTCACTCAAGTGTTCACCAAGTACTAATTTTCGCTCGCATATTCACTTACTCATAATTGTTCGCTCAATTGTCGTCTGGACAACCTAATTAGGATCAAGCGATACAGAGACTGAGAACCAGAAGGTGCTACCACCGATTTGGCTGAAACCATCACTACCTTTAAAATTTTTCACATTTTCGCACTGGTACTGGTGCCAGTATTACCTGGAGGACATGCAAAACTTTTGGGGTCTTCAATTGGACTTTCAAAGCTGAAAACTGTTGAAAACTACCAAGATTTTGAAAAGTAGTGAGAAATTCGTGAGGAATTCGTGAGGAATTAGTGAGAGAAAGTAGAGAGAGAAAGTAGTGAAATTAGTGAGAAATTAGTGAAATCAGTGAGAGAAAATAGTGAGAAATTAGTGAGAAATTAGCGAATGAGAACCTCTTTTTTCCCCAATTTATTACCTTGATGAGAACTACTCATTTTTTAAATTCTTCATCGTCTACTCAATTTTCATTATCTACTCAATTTATTAAACCATCATGTAAAACACCCACTCCTCAGTCCATTCCCCAGTTCGTCCCTTCTTTTAGGTCGTTCTCACAACGACCCGCAAAATAATCTCTTCTCTCCTGCAGAGTGCGGTTTTAGCTCAGTTGGGAGAGCGTCAGACTGAAGAGATTCAGTCAAGAAATCTGAAGGTCCTGTGTTCGATCCACAGAAATCGCAAAAGTTTTTTTCTTCTCTCTCTTTTTCTATTAACTCAATATTCCTTCTATCTTTCCATCTTCCAATTCTCACCATTCTCTTATTCTTACACTCTCCTTCTCTTATTCTTACACTCTCCTTCTCTTATTTTTACACTCTCCTTCTCTTATTTTTACACTCTCCTTCTCTTATTTTTCTCTCCTCCATCCTCCTTTCATGTAATTAAAAAACACAATTATATCACAATGCCAGATGCGTTTTCAAAATTCCGCGATTCCGCTCCCAACACTTTTGAAGTACTTGGCATGTGTCTACCCACTTGAATCGTCAGTACTTCCAAGAATTGCTATACCCCTGCCTATACACTCTCTTATTCTTCCATTTACTCTTATTCCATTTACTCTTCTTCCATTTACTCTCATCCATTTACTCTTATTCTTCCATTTACTTCTTCCATTACTCTTATTTTCTCCAGTCTGAAAAATTGCTAATGCCTCTCTTCCTAATCTCAATAGACTTTTTCTCCACAATATCTCCACACTTCATCTTCAATCTTCACTCTTCATATTCACACTTCATATTCACACCTCATAACCTCACTTCTCCACAATCTCACAAACCGCTCCGCTCATTTGTTCGCTGATTCACCCCCTATCTTGTTCCTCTGTCATCTATTGTTAATTGTCTCAGTCTTTGTGAAATTTCACATCCTCTTCCGGCACCCACACTTCCTAATTCGGACATGAACGATTGATGGCATTCGATGCGCAATCAGCTCAAATTGTCATTATGCACCCCGGCAATGTCGTCCTCATAAAAGCAGAATCTTCCCAGTCTTTCCCTCTTTGTTGCCATCTTCACCATGTTGGCTTTCCTTTGGCTTCTCATAGCCTTGGACTTTGCTAAGCCTGCCCTAATACGAGAAGGTTTGACAGATTTGACACAGAAAATATCTTCAAATGAGGTTGATGTACAACTGGCAGAACTTGAGGTAGTTGAGGTAATTTTGAATGAAAGAGATATAGAAGAGATAGAGAAGATAGGAGGGATAGAGATAGAAGGGATAGAGAAAGAGGTGGAGATAGAAGGGATAGAGAAAGAGGTGGAGATAGAAGGGATAGAGAGAGAGGTAGAGATAGAAGGGAGAGACATAGAAGAGATAGGGATAGAAAAGAGAGAACTCTCTAAAACCACCCTTTCTCCCATCACCCTATCAATGCAAGGCTACGTCTACTACATTGAACTCACCATACGAGACCAAAAAATCGAAGTCACTATCGATACGGGTTCTGCATTCACCTGGGTCCCTAGCATCTCACTTCCTAGTTCCAGTACCCGGCACGGCGCGTTCAATGCCCTGGGCTCAACGGCCACGGGCGAGTTTGGGGCACTGTATGCAGGATCATCTCTAAATGCGGGCGGGCAAGTGTACCATGACACGATTTACGCGGGCGGGATCGGGGCCGGTGTTGACTTTGGAGTGGCTACACAAACACAGTCTCAACACGGAATCTTGGGTTTAGGACAAGGCGATGAATCAATCAGTCTCACCCATCAGTTAAAGAATGCTGGTGTGATTAGCAAGGCAGGGTACTCGCTCTACTTGGATGGAGGAAGTGGCAGTCAACTACTCTTTGGGGCAATTGACAAAGGTAAATTTCTGGGGGATATCGAAAAGTTTGCGTTTGTAGCAGATGCCCATAATCAAATCAACATATCGTCGGTCTCGGTACTGGGACAAAAGATTTCGGGGGACTTTGCAATTGCTTTGGATACAGGAACCAGTTTTTCCGCGTGGCCACAAACAGTGTTAGAGGCCCTTGCAAAGGAGTGGGGAGATTACAAGTATGATGATTCAAAGTCCACGTACCAGGTATCTTGTGAGGTCACCAGTGATAAAATGACCAAGACGTTGGATATGGCGTTTGGGGGTGTGGTTGCAAAAGTGCGTATATTTGACCATCTCCATATGGACAACGGGTTGTGTTACCTCAACTTTGCAAAGGCTGGAGATTTTGCGATTTTGGGGGGGGATTTGTTGAAGAGTTTTTATACAGTGGTGGATTTTGAGGAAAAGAGGATTGGGGTGGGGTTGGCAGAAAAAGGGGAGGAGGATATTGAGGAGATGTAACGAAATTCACTCACTCGATGAGCGAAGCGAATTGAGTGAGTGAATATAAAACGACTTGTTCGAACTCGATTAGCGAAGCTAATCGAGTGAGCTAAATTCGTTTCTCACTCACCTCATAATTCTTCCTCCAAATCTCCATAATCTTTCTCAAATCTCCATAATCTTTCTCAAATCTCCTCTTCCTCCCACTTCCAATTCTTCCTCAAATCTCCATAATCCTTTATACCACTTTTTACAATTACTCTTCCCGGTACACTACTGGATCTACGCAGAACCAACATCTGAGATTGTTGGACTGCCTTTATGTATTATACTAATGAATGATGACATGGCTAGTCAAGTAGTGAGTTTCTTGGTTTATCAGTGACTGAAGAAAAAGCAGGTAGTGGTCAAGTAAATTATATAGCCTGTTCATGTAGAGTATTTCACTAACTGTCCGTTGTTTTCACTGGCAGATCTCGCAAATGGCTGCAAATTGGGTACTGCATATAGGATCTGAAATAACTCATCTAATTTGTAGACACGAGTCAAGAAGCATGAACCGAGTCTTCATTTACTGGTGTAGTGAAGAGGGGTAGTATTATATGTATTCTTACTATCTACTCACTTGCTGAGATCTATTTTCAGATTCTAGACTACCGTTCCTCATCTACTGCACACTGTTGGGTCCAGGAACGAGTACCTAGTCTGACCAGCAGTGAAGTTGCAGCTTATTGGCATTTGCAGAAGGGAATTCCCCTAAAGGCCTACATCGAGCTCGGAATGTGAGTGCGACTACCCCGATGTGCACAAGATGAGATGTGAGAGAGGTTAGACTGAGATCAGTTAGAAGATTGAAAGATTGAGATCAGATGTGAAAAGAGGTGAGAAGATGTGAGACCAAATATAGAAAGTGTTCATATTGAAGCATCATTTGATATCCAAAGTCACTTCATCTCAATCTATGTGAGTATTATGTGAAGAATCTCGCCTTTGCTCCACTCTATGCGAATAGAAATACTCGATGAGAGGTGTGTTGAGCAGATTTGAGATTTGCAAATCTTTTGTAGCAAGGAGATTCTATGATTGTGAATGGTGGAGAATCCTACTTGCAGGAATAACTAAGGAACAAGCGAAAAGTTTAGTGTTGTTTTGATCTTCCTAATCTCCATAAATCATACCTTCAAATCTATACTTCTTCCTCTCAAACCTCCTAATTTCTCCTCATACTCACCTTTAAAGACTCTTCCTCAGTATTAAATTTGCTGGATCTAAACAGTTCCGCCATACATCTGAGATTGTTTGACTATCCGTATGTATTACTAATGAATGATGAGGCTTGTAGTCAGTAAGTGAGGAGCACCTTCGGTCTTGTTCATCGGTGAACCAGATGGATATTTCACCAAGATTAGAGCATTTACATTGTTAACCATTCACCATAAGGTATGTTCACAATCTGGCTTCTCATCCTCTCAATGGCTGCAAATTATTATGTAATGGGTACTGCATAAAAAGAATGCCAGAACGGTAAAGAATAGGAATACAAGGAAGAAGACTACAAGGAAAAGAGGACTAAACAGGGAAGGCGTGGAGACAGTTTCACTAGTAAATACACTTTACCTGAGAACCAGACTACCCCGGGTAATTTCACCTCATCCATTTTATGGGGTGATGCCAAACCTATGGAAGTTGCTACATTTTGACACACTACTGTTAGGGCACTTTTATCGATGCACTTGGCAGAAATGCATTCGATCTTGGTTACAGCAGTTCAATGTTAATATGTGCATGATACGATAATGGTGAGTCGGTATTAATTAGGATGACTCCGACTTCAAGAATAACTGAGGAAGGCTATTTTGATGTCGATGTTGGATCGACGAGCCCTGAGAGGATATCACAGACTTTCGAACACCAATAAGCGAGACTGTGGACGCAACGTTCTTGCAAATTTGTACTCTGCTTGGAAGAAGAATACGAGATTGTTTGATTTACCATCACCCAACATTAACTCGGTATTCTTGGTGGTGACTAGTTCCTTCTCTCGCTCGATCGTTGGATCAATTACCATCATCCAACATCAACATCATTCACGAACAATTGTTCTTTGTTCGCGGCCTATTATAAATAATAGTCCTTCATTATTCAAGTCTTAATCAGCGAACAATTTCGCACCCTAATTTTCCCAAGCACATATAATAGCTAATTTACAAGCAATTGAACTCGTGCCCACCTGAAAGCGTGATCTTTTTAGACATAAATTATCTAAGAAGAGACCTTGCTATAGGACTCCGTACGGGAAACCTCGTAATTCGGCCATCCCCTGTCAGTTTGGATATCCCCTTTCCTGTGAAGACCCAATTGGGAATTACCCAATTAGGTAAAATTCACAACAAAATACACGTCCCCACTGTCTGTTTCAAGATTTACACTTCTTTTCCAATACTGGGCGTGTGGCGTAGTTGGTAGCGCGTACCCTTAGCATGGGTAAGGTCTCGGGTTCGATTCCTGACTCGTCCATTTTTTTGCGCTCACAGGAGAGGTATGGGGACAAAATGAGGAGAGAAAGGGGACAAAGTAATGGGAAAGTAAGGGGAGCATGTAAGGGGAATACAAGACTATACAGAAAAGGGTGACGTACCTTTTACTTTGAAGAACTCTTGAATGTAACGTAACATTGCTGTTGATGTGACATTCTGCATGCCCTCGATCTTACTCCACTCGGCATATTACTCAAAAGGACATCGTAAGATGCCCAATAACATCGAACGGAGTGAGATGTTATTGTTGGGCTATTCTCCACTTCTAGTTACATCGAACGAAGTTACATCGAACGAAGTGAGATGTTACTTTGATGTTACTTCGTTCTTACCTTGATGACCTCTTCGATGACCTCTTCGATGATCTACTCCTTGTAACATCGAACGAACATCTCACTTCGTTCGATGTTACTTCTATGTTACTATCTTCACAATGTATTATCATGCTAAGGGCTTACGCCATGCTATTAACGGTATCTGCTACCTTTTTTTCTTGTCCTATGATGTCATCGACAAGAAATTCTCGATCTCCAATTAGACTTTAAAATTAAGCCGTTGGGTATTAAGTGACTTAACTCATCTCTCAGGAATCATTAACTTTGTTCGTCCTTCTGAAGTAAACTTATTACTTTGTTATCCTTCGCTTAGTCTGAAGTGACTTTCTTATCCTTCGCTCAGTCTGAAGTAAACTTATTAACTTAGTTCATCCTTCGCTTCGCTCAGTCTGAATTAAGCTTCAGCCATACTTTGCACATACAAAGACACTCCCTCCCCATGTTCACAATCATTTGACAAACTATACCATCCCTCCCTCGGGCAAGCGTGCCAAGTCTTCATACTGTGGTGCACCAAGTAATTATTGTAGATGGAAAACCCCTCAGTCGGAGCCCCATCCGTCGCCCTCACATCCCCATCCTCTCCAATCTCCACTTTTTTACCGTCCATGTCCAGCAACGTCCCATCTGGCCCCAAAGTCAAGGTAACATCGTCCCCCCTGTCTCCACCAATAATGTAGGAGTCCATCACCTTTTTAAGTGGTGCAATGTGGTTGGCGTTGCCAGCATGCGACGACACCACCGTGAGTTTAACCAGGGCATCGGATCTCGGGAACGGCACAGCCGCAACACACGCAAGAAGGAAAAAGAGTCTCATTTGGCACACGATCTATAGCCATTCTGGGTTGCTTTATATAATGGTATGTGGTTATGGGCCCGGAAGCAGTCTTGGCAAACGATGGGAAGAGATTTGGGAGGGTGACAGAGTAGGAGCAAGTGAAGCATACTGAGCTTGCGGAGTCTCGGAATGGGTGAATGAGTTCATTTCGTAACACTCCACCTAGGCTAGTCCACCTAGTCTTCAGTACCGATGGGGCGGAGCGGAAATGCGACTGCGGCTGCGATATGTTACACAAAAGAGGGTGTGGAGGTGATGAGAGACTGAACTGAACTAGGAATAGAGGATAGAAGAGATATAGAAGATAATAGAGAGCTAAATGATGAGGAGTAGAGGATGAGGAGTAGAGGATGAGGAGTAGAGGATGAGGAATAGAGGATGAGGAAGAGAGGGGAGGAAGAAAGAGTAAAGAATGCCTCGATCATCGATCATAACCCAAAGGAAATTTCATTGTAGTTTGTGAAAGGTACGGGATTGCTTGTGGAGTGCTTTGTGGATGTTTAGGAGTGAGTGTTGTTTTGTGAGTTGTTGTGAGTTGTTTAGGGCTGTTGAGTTGTTGAGTGTGTTTTGTGTTGAGCAACCACGGAATTGGTGATGCCAAGGTGATAAGATTACCGTTGATGAGAGAATAAAGTAAACTCTCCTCACAATTGAGCGTACGAAATTGTGAGTTACAAGGTTTGTAAGTTAAAGTACGAGCAGTTAAAGTCTAGTTAGTTAAGACCTGTGGTGAAGTGATCTAAGACTCAGTAGTCTAGTAATCTGCTAGGAGTCTAGTAATCTATTGCCAAGTAGAAATCTATCGCAAGTAATCTAATCCAAATAAGTCTTTCTAAGTGATCTATTGCAAGTAATCAACTAATGCCAAGTCAGTGCACCTACCAACTATTCTCATTTGCAGGTGGTACGATCAAACGGTATCTCGTATCTGATTGCCAAGTAAAAAGAAACGACGTGGATTGCGAATTGCACTGTACCAAAAAGTACTGGTTCTCCAATTGATTGTCTAATTCTATTCACTTCTACATTTTTCATATCTACATATCTACATATCTACATATCTACATATATACATATATACACATCTAAATATCTACATATCTTCACACCTTCAATCTTCTCTTCACTACTTCTGTTTCAACCCCACCTTCTGCATGCATCAGTAGTTTATTGCACCAGCCATCGGAAAAAATCTTTAATTTCCCGTCGTTCGGAATGAAAGTCAAAACGATGAATTTCAACTGAGCGAATAGGAATCGAACAGGAGCGAATAGTAATCGAACAGAAGCGAAGCGAGTGTTCGATTTTGAGTGAACAAGTGAGTGAGTTTTGAAATTTTTGGAGTTAGCCAGATGCTTAGTTTTTTTACTCTCATTGTTAAAGCAGTTCACTTGAGTCTGTTAACTTATTCTGTTCCTTATTCTGTTCACTTATTTGCACTTGAGTCTGTTTAGCTTGATTCGGTATAATCTCTTTAACTTGATTCGGTTTGTCTCAAACTTGATTCTGTTTGTCTCAAACTTGATTCTGTTAGTCGGTTACAACATCTGTTGCCGTCTTCCACCCGCTTAGTCATCAGCCAGTATAAGATTGCAATGCACAGTACTAAATAAAGTTGAGAATGAAATGAGCCTGAGATGAGGGGAGTATGAAACTGGCTTCGACCACAATTGAGCGCAGGAATGTGTGGGAGTAGACAAGAGTGAATTTTTAGTGAACTTTTAGACAAGAGAAGGTGAACTTTCAGAGTATTGGAGAAGAGACCCCAAGGATTGATCGGTCTTGATATTATCTGCAGTACAAAGAAAGATATTTGAGAAAAGTAAGATATTTGAGAAAAGTAAGATATTTGAGAAAAGTATGATATTTGAGAAAAGTATGAATATGAACGGTATTGTTCGAATATGTACTCCGAATATACTTCAAATAGTATATATCAAATACTAGGTTTTGTACAGGTTTCTAATACCATAGGTTTCAACTATATCTACTTCTTCACTTGTCTACCCAATTAAAGCTAGCATTATTCATTCTTAACCCAAAAGGCTCACATTTTCTGTACTGCATATAGGTTGCACAATAGTCAGAGTTCAACACTACTCATACTAAGTCATACTACTTATACTACTCATACTAAGTCATACTAATAGTACTATACTATTTCATACCAATAGTAGTATACTTTCTAATAGTACTATACTATCTCATACCAATAGTACTATATCTCACCCAACACAACTCATACTAACAAGAGCATTAAGAATCGAACAAACTTACAATACTTCACATTTGACGATCTGACTCAATGAGATCCACCCACACCAATGTAAAAATTCGTGGTTAAATGTGACGTTTGAACTATTGGGACTTGCCTCGACGGTGCACATCCGAAATTGAACCTAATGCTTTAGCCAAAACTAATACTGAAAAATAAGGAATTCATCACTCTTTCTTAGCACACTCCGGTCCTGTAAAGTACTACAACATGGGATTGGTTTGACAGTCAGTTTCCTGTATTTAAATTCTTTACAAGAAATGACATCATAGACACTTACGAAGTTTGACTGTAGCAAGCATGTTTGATGACTCCTAAGTTTGTATGTTCTGTTATTTCTTATCAGTTCTTATAGTTTACAGTTCAGTTCTGTGTTTGTAGTTCTGTAGTCTGTAGTTCTTTTAGTTCTAGTTACTTCTGTTCTACTTCTATGCTCTTACTCTTATGTATGTACGTTTATGCTTACATAATCTGTGGCTTTTACAATTAATAATCAGATCCAATACATATAAATTCATTCAATTGTATTTGAATTACGGGATACTATTACTGAATACTACTTTTCATACTACTATTAATCAATTCGCTCATTGATTAATAATATTACACCACTATTGATTCTATCCATATCAATTCGCTTCGCTCATTGATATGTCTACGCCTACCTTCACCCTCAACGACGGCCACACCATCCCCGCAATTGCCTACGGTACCGGCACCAAATGGTTCAAATACGGCAACAACACCATCAACCAATCGCTCGTTGACAACATCAAACAAGCCCTTGATGCCGGCTTCACCCACATTGACGGGGCCGAGGTCTACAACACCGGCCTCGAGATCGGCCAGGCCATCCAGGGCCGTGACCGTAGCAAGTTGTTCATCACCGACAAGTTCCTTGTTGGTGGAAAACTGGGCGGTCCCCAGCTGAGTTCGGCCAATGCCTACGACCGCTTAAAGAAGTCGCTCTTGGAGTTGAAGACGGATTACGTAGACTTGTACTTGTTGCACTCGCAACACATCAAACCAGAGGTCCACGGATTCACCCGTTTGGACGCGTGGAAGGCTCTCGAAAAGCTCAAGGATGAGGGACTCGCAAAGTCAATTGGTGTATCCAACTACGATGTGGGTGCGTTGCAGGAGATTTTGGGCTCTAACCCAAAATACGTTCCCAGTGTCAACCAGATCGAGTACCTGCCGCTACTCCAGGCCCAGTCCGAGGGCATTGTGGACTTTTGCAGAGAGAAGGGGATCTTGGTCGAGAGCTACTCGGGCTTGGCCCCCGTGACTGTGGCTCCGCGTGATGCTGGAGCACGTGATCTCCTCAACTATGTGCAGGAACTTGCAAAGGCGCACGGCAAGAGCGAGTCGCAGATTGTGTTGCGGTGGGTGTACCAGCAGGGTGTGTTGCCAGTGACTACGCTGTCGAATGCGGAGAGAGTGAAGGCGTACTTGGATATCTTTAGTTTTGAGTTAGGGGAGGAGGAGGTGGAGAGGATTGGGAGATTGGGAAGGGAGGGGGGGAGAGTTCAGCAGTATGGGGATTTTGCTCCATAAGTCGACACAATCGAGCGAAGCGAGATTGGGTCGATGGGTTCGATTGGCGCTCGATTGTTGAGATGTTATATCCTCAAGTGGAGCCGTGCTTGAGATGTGATTTTGGTTTTCAACAAGCGAACGAAGTGAGATTGTTGAGATACTGTGGTAATAAACCAACAACGACCCAATCTAGCACCTCAATCGAGAGAAACGAGATTGGAGTGTCGACTGGCGCTCGATTGTTGAGACGTGATACCAAATGGAGTGGAGTGGTGCTTGAGTGATTTTGGTTCTCAACAATCTCACTTCGTTCGATTGTTGATCCAGCGAAGCGATTATTGAGAGACCGTTGCATCACCAACAGCGAAATGGAATTTTGAATTTGATGTCGATTGTGGGCCAACACTATGCTCGATTGTGAGGTACCAGTAAATCTCCAAATCTAGTGGAATTTTTGAATTTTAAAGCAATAGACAGTGGGGATCACTGGTCTGTAGATCCTGTAGGTCCAACATTCGAACTTATGCTTGAGGTGCTGTCACCTGACTATTACCATAGATCTAGACCAAGATTGAATGTTTTTCATATTTTCAAGTGGTCATCTTTAGGTCTTTAGGTCCTCTGAGTGGCCTATTTCAGTGGATCATTTGAGTGGCCTCTTTTCAGAGATCCAAGTGTCTTTCGGACCTCTTCATTATTGTGTACTTGTATATTCGCAACAATTGCGAATATTATTCTTTATCTTAGGCCAACATCATTTCATGTGCAATATTCTCACAGTAACAACTTCGCTTCTAAATCTTATCTACTCTGTTCATCCTTGCTCAGTCTGAAGTTCTACTCTGATCCTTAGTCTGAAGTTCTACTCTATTCATCCTTAGTGAAATTCCACTCTGTTCATCGTTAGTGAAATTCCACTCTGTTCATCCTTCGCTTCGCTCAGTCTGAAGCGGACCAGTTGAAAATTAGCGAGAGTTAGTAAAATTAGACCCGGTTTTGAGTCTGTTCCAGTTGCCCTGGGAAAGAAATGACTGAAAAGTGAGACCTGAAAAATTGGACGGACTCCGCAAGAGTTTGTGTCTAGTGGAAAAGTGACAATAGAAAAGTGAACTTTGTGGAAAAGTGGATAGTATTTGTGTTGAGGATTACAAAAATAATGGTGACGAACAGTGAAAATGTTGGCAATCACCATTCCAATGCTTTTGTACCCGGTTCCATTTCACATAGTTTATTCGTTCGTTGGCACCTTCTCAGTCTGTCTGGAGTCTCTTCAGACTAGTCTTCTGTGTCTCTCATATTATCTTTAGTCATCTTTTAGTGTTCATCTTTTAGTGTTCATCTTTTCAATAGTCATTCAATAGTCAATAGTCATCTTTTCAATAGTATTCATACACTATCAACATCGCTTCGCTGTTGATTACTCTGTTGATTGCTCTGTTGATATCTTGTGCTGTTTCCCAATTACTTTAACTCTCGGCCCGGTCGTCGGGAGAACAAGATTCATCAATATTATATCGTCACGGTCTTATTTTCTAGATCCTTGCGATGTAACATGATTCAGCTTCAGACTGAGCGAAGGATGAACAGAGTAGAACTTTAGACTGGGCAAACATGAACAGAGTATAAGATTTACAACAACTATTTAGAGATTTCTTCAGACTGGGCCCTTCAGACTGAACAGAGTATAAGATTTATTGAGATTTTTCAGACTAATGAAAGAGTAAGATTACTCCTCTTATGAAAAGAGGGAAGTGGACCGTGTAGAAAAGTAAAAGTTACTATGGAGTGTCGGAAGGAGAAGGAGTAGAATAGGGAAAAGTCAAAAATGGAGCCAAAGGCAAATAAAAACCCTGAACAGCTTACCAATGAGCTTGCTCATTGGTTGCTCATTGGTTCAATGATAAGAGTGAAATGAGCAACAAACTCGCTTCGCTCATTTGTTCGCTCATGTGCTCTGGTTTGCAGCCTGAGTGAAATTTTTCGGTTGTGAGGGGTTTGCAGCCATTGTCTAGACATTGCATACTAGGCTAGATTAAATTGGCTTTGAGTTAGATTGTGTTTCGAGGCTAGACCATACAGCAATCAACTGCGAACTCAACTACGAGCGAAGCGTGTTGAGTGCAGTTGAGTACAGTTAGAACAGTTGAGTACAGTTGAGTACAGTTGAGACAGTTGAGTTCTCGTTGAGTTCTCGTTGAATGAGTAAGTGTCCAGAGTGTCCAGAGTAGGAGAGTAAGAGTAACTTGTCAGTAGAGAGTATTTCACATTAGCGCTTGACTTCATCTCAATTTCATAACGTATTTTCCCATAGCACATATTCATGTGAATGCGATGAGCGAATGATAAGTGAAATGAAATGTTGGACAGAGGATGACACCAAGAATATGACAAGAATATGACAAGAAGAATATGACACGAAGAATATTTTACGATATGAATATATGACACTATGAAGAAAAACTAACTGGTACCTAACGGTACCAATCAGTTCATGTACCAATTAGTCCAATTAGTCAATTAGTCAAGAACCGGCAGACTCGGCGTCCAATTAGTACCATACCACTACCAAAAGGTAGTACATTACATTACATTACGTAAAAACAAAGTTAAGATTGTCCGTCTATGTAGAAGTGTTCGTTGGCGAACACTGATAACACTGAGCAAACAACATTTGAGTTGACACTGAGTAAACACTGAGTAAATTATGAAACTGGAACCAAAAATCACTCATCAAGCACAAAAAACCACTATTTCTCGGCTAATTGTACTTCAATTAATCATTACTTGCTCATTTCACATTTCAGGGCCCTGGGCCCTGGTAAATTAGAAGAAGAAAAGAAGAAAAGAAGGAAAGACTTGTTCTTCTTTTCTTCCGTTTCTGCTGAATTAATCTGTTAATTCTTTCTTCTGTTGAATCCTTCTACTTCTTCTATATCTTTCTTTATATTCACTCTCCTCCATTCCATCTACCTCCTCATCCCTAATAATATCTCACAAAGAATTAGAAACGAGGAGGGTTTGTACATATAGATGAGAAAACAAGATTCAAAATAGCGAGCAACTAGAAGACTGAAGACTGGAAGACTAATACTGTAAGACTGAATACAAAAAATACTAGAGCAGACTAGAAAATGACTGGTGACTAGGACTCAGTTGCACAAGAGCATAGACGAGGGAATTCCATAATATTATTGGTAAAAAATAACGGTGAAATGAGAAAAAGGAATGGTAGAGAGTAGAATAAAGTGAAGAGAGTGAATGGAGTAGAGTGAATAGTGAAAGGAGTGAATAGAGTAGAAAAGAGTAGAAAGAGACTTAAAGAAATATAGTGAGTGTAACACATGAGAAAATATAGAGAAGTAGAAGAAATAGAAAGAATAATAGAGGAGATTTGCAACCTTCGTTCCATTTACTTTTGTGTGTCCACCACGCATTGTGTTGCGCATAATGAATCTTCTCTGGCCATTGGAAGCGGAATTTAAGGTTTACTGAGTTAAACTGCGGACAACTGAAATGAGGGTAATACAAGCTGGATCATATTCATAGTAGTCAGATGCTCATATATTCATAGATGTTATGTTTTGGATGTATCTGTTCATAGTCATAAATATTTATGAATATTTTTGTCACGATAATACTCCATTACATGACATCAAACTACAAAGTACTCACTATGCATTTTCATACAACCATATTCATACAACCATATTCATACAACCACTAATATACAAACTACACGCTACATACAAACTACACACTACATACAAACTACAAACCACAAACTACATACAAACCACGAAAAATAAGATCTGCACTGGCTAAAAATAGGAGTCTTTTGGTTGCATCTTATTATTAATTACATATATTAGCTTTCCTCGCTACCTGTGTGTAAAAGTCTATATCGAACCTTATTTCAGACGTCGGACAAGTAGTCAGGAGAAGATAGAGACATAAGACACAACAGACAAGGAACGAAGTGACTTGTCTGTTGACAGGTGAAGTAGTGGTAGTAGAATATTCTAATATTCTACTAGTATTTTACTAGTACTAGTAAAATACTAATAATATGAACACTAAATATTGAATAGTACATATTCTGTCTATTCTATTCTCTATTATTCTTTCTATCCTCTATCTTCTGTCTTCCATCTTTTATCTTCCATCCTATATCTTTCATCTTCTAATCTCTATCATTGTATTATATTCTTATTCTATGATTCTTATTCTATTAATCTTATTCATATTCTCTTTCCATCTCTATTCTCTTTGTAATTCTGTATTCCTTATAAAATGCCAAAATCGCAATTTTTTTGCTGCACTGATGAAGGTTCCTATCAGCGGGTTTAGCAGGCTCAGCAAGTCCGTAGTCCAAGTCAAGGGTCCCGACGCGCTGAAGTTCCTCAATGGCCTCATCACCCTGCGTCTTGCGCCGCTTATTGTCAAGAAGAAACAGCATACCATCGACAAAGTCGACCGCAACTTGTCTGATGTAATCGATATCCACACCAACTGGGGCGTCATCCACCAGGACATTTATGACCCCGACGAGGAAATTTATGTGAGGAGAGACGGTCTCTACACCATGATTCTCAACTCAAAAGGCCGCGTCAACACTGACCTTTTCCTCTTTGCCTGCCCCTACCTGGGTGAAGGCGAAGAGTGGCTCTACCCCAACTACCTCGTGGAAGTCGACTCCCGTTACACCTCCAAGCTCCTCACATTGCTCAAGCTACACAAACTCAGCTCAAAAGTCGAGATCAAGGAGACTGCCGTCCATTCCTACTACTACTACAACGACGACTTTGCATTTGATGATTGGCTAACTGAACTAATGGCCCGCTACTTTTCCTCAAAGACCCCACAAGAAGCTGTGGATGCTGCAAATGCTCTTTCCTCGCAAATATTCAGTGAACTGGGGCGCTCAAAAGTCATTGGGTTTGCGGTCGATAACCGCATCCCAAACTTTGGGCTCAAGATATTGACAAATACCCGACTCGACGATCCACGCGAAATCTTTTCCCCGGGGTTCGAGTTTCCTTTGGAGGTGGTGCACGAGGATACGGTGACGAGTAGGCGCTACATAAATGGGCTTTTCGAGACTCTGGATACGACGGAAACTCTCTTGCCGTTCGAGTGTAACTTGGACTATACAAACGGGTTGCTGTTGGAAAAGGGGTGTTATGTCGGACAAGAACTCACGATCCGCACGTTCAATAACGGCAAGATCCGCAAGCGTATCATGCCGTTCCAGTTCTTTGTGCCGGGGGAACATGTGGACCACATGACAATCATCGACAATGATCCGGTGGTGGACATGTTGAAGTCAATGCCGGTGCTGGCGTTGAGCAAGTTGGACGTGAGGGGACTGGAAAGTCTGCCGGAGTTGGCACCGTCGCCGTTTGGGAGTACTGGGAGGAAGCGCAAGGTGAGTGTGGGTAAGATCTTGTGTGTGAATGAGAATGTGGGGTTTATATTGGTGAACTTGGATGACTTGGAGAGGAATGGGTATGTGTTTAGGGTGGAGGTGCCGGAACTTGGGGGGGGGAAGGAAGTGGGGATAAAGGTTTTTAGGCCGGAGTGGTGGCCGGAGGAGGAGAGTGACAACTAATCAACAATCGAGAGACAATCTCACTTCGTGAGATTGTTCGAGATTGTTGACAGCAATTGTTCAATCGAGCATAGTGAGATTGTTTATCGAGATTGAAAGTTAGTTAACAATCTCACGAAGTGAGATTGTTCAGCCAAGTTAGTGAGATTGATTATCGAGATTGAAATTTCACTCAACATCTCACTTCGTGAGATTGTTGATCAATTGAGGCTGCGATGTTGTTAACCCAAGTTTCACGAGAGTGATGATTAGTCAATATCGCTTCGCTCGATTGTTGGCTACTCGAATGAGTTAACAATCTCACGAGGTTGTTGAGTACAATGATGACGTATCGAGATTGTTGAAGGTTCAATGTTACAAGATTGTACGAAGACTGTGACATCGATTTATCGAGAGTGTCGAAGTCAATGTTAATCTCACGGAGATTGAGACTGTTGAAAGTTCAATACACTTCGTGAGATACTATACTCATGGAGGTGTAAACCTTGGTGTACAACGATAAGACTCACTTGAAGGGGACAGCTGGGATGGGGTGTGATAGAGATTCATGATGATATGATAGTGTATATGCAGATGATAGATGTTGAATGGATATGATAGAGCAAGAGAGCAAGCAACTCGCAACTCGCGAAGCGAGTTGCGAGTTGCGAATTGGAGTAGAGTGCAATGAGCGAGCAATGGGCGAGCAATGAGCGCAATGAGCGCAATGAGCAAAGCGAATTGCTCGAGTGATTAAAGTATTGAGAGCAATGAGGAAAACAATTGCTCGAGGGATAGAACGGGAAAATGAGCAATTTGCTTCGCTCTTGCTCGAGTGATTAAAGTAGGCAAACTAGAGCAATGAGCGAAGTAATTGCTCGAGTAATTGCAAAAGAGTAGCAAAAGTAGATTAGAGCCACTTGCTCATTTGCTTGAATTGAAGTAAAGCTAAGCAAATTTACTCGTATTAGTAGAGTGTGCAACTTGAGAAATAGAGTCACTTCTTCGAAGTGACTTTTTCACTCGCTTCGCTCGTTGATTTGTCCGATGTTGTCAAACCAACTGTATACACTCTCGACAAAAAATGTGGAGTACATAACCAGCCGTTGGTAACCCGTTAGACTTTAGTTAAATGTGAAAATTTCATACGAGCGAGATGAGCGAAGCGAATCGAGTGAGTAAAGTGACTTGAAAGTAAAATTAGTTAGTGAAAGTGAGTTGAAAGTGGTTAGTGAAAGTGAGTGAAAAGTGGTTAGTGAAAGTGAGTGAAAAGTGGTTAGTGAAAAGTGATTAGTGAAAAGTGTAGTGCTACTGTAAAAGTGGTCAGTGTGTAAAAATATTTGAGTGATTTTACGAGACAACACAATTGAGCCCAGTAATCTCATAACTCGTTCGCTTTCTTTTTCCACTCTTCAAATCCCCAAATGAAATCCCCCAAATTCTATCCCCCAATTTTGAACCTTCAACCTCCAACCTCTCTCGCTTCGCTGCGCTCAATTGTTCGCCAATTGTTCGATTGTTCGATTGTTCGATTGTTCGATTGTTCGCCGTTCGCCTTTCGTAGTCAGCAACCCTAAATTGTCTGTATGAATAACCGCCGAACCTCCCGTTGGAAGCACTACTTGAAAATTTTATCCTCCAATCTTTTCTGTCTGTCAATCTCTTCAATCATCTTTTCACTTAGCGATGGACATTTCAATGGCCTTAGACGAAAAGAGTCGAAGGAAGAACCTTATTATGTTCCTGGTTACTGCCTACCCTTTCTTATGTCCTATTCATCTCCCACCTTAGTTCACCTCTTGACACTCAAAAAACTCAAAAAGTATACCAGTGTCAGTTTGGACCTAATATTTATGTACGAACATGAGCGTTGAATTAATAAGAAATGGACTAAGTAATTAAGAAGTGAAAGAATAAGTCAAATAAGAATATTATGGGCAGAAGATAAGTGGGATATGAAGAAGTACAATGGGTGTCTTCTCCACATTTGACTCTGACTCTAAATCTTTATCACTTCTGCAAATCACCTTTTGAAAGAAGAGGTGCTAAAATGAGAACTTTACCTCATAAGTTGACCAATCACTCGAAAACCTGACTTGGCCCACTTGCCGCTTGAACATCGCTCAAGTCAAAATGCTATTGAAACCACTATAATTCAGTCTTGATGGATGATTTCGTGTTGACTCTTAATCTACACCAGATTTAGCTGAAAGCACAAACGCTTTTACGATTTTTAACCACTTAACCACTGGAGCTAAGAATATGCGATGATGAAACCCTTTAATCGACGACTTGGTCTTTGGCCTCTTACTATGTACTAAAAAGACCTTCAGAAATGCTGATAAATATTTTTTTTGACTCTTAATCTGAAAAGGAGTTGGGCCAAAAGGGCCTACGCGAGAGTACATTTTTGGCTATTTTTCACTATCTAAGAACTGGATCTAGTCCTCAGTAAGGTTTCGATTATAATGAAGTGGTTATTTAGTGACTAAATGACGATTGGACTTCCTGTTATATGTTGACTCTTAATCTGTATGAAAACTCTCATAATTCAACAAACACACTCTCACTCATTCACTTCACTTTTTTCGCTCATTATCATGTTGGTCCTTATCATGTGTAGGAAGAAGTTTAAGTGCTTTAGGTTCTGCGACTCTTAATATGAAGCGAGGTCCAGTGAAAGGGCCAACGCGAGAGCACGTTTTTCACCGATTTTTTACCATTTAGCCACATACTGTGGTTTCTCCGAGATTCCCAATGATTATGAGATGGTTATCTAGTCATTAACTGTCGTATATGTGTTTCAATTTAGTCACCTAATCTGCCATGCAAATGTCCTGTTGACTCTTAATCTGACAACGCTAAGAGGGCCAACGCGGAGCACCTTATTCATCGAAATTCCACCATTTAACAACTGTATATGACTATCAATATGAATAAAATGATGATGAGATGATTACTTTGTATTAAACTGACGTTCACGTGGTTTTAATGTGGTCACTCCACCTGTCCTACAAATCTCAATTTTCCATCGTTGACTCTTAATCTGCAACGGAGTTGGGGCAAAAGGGCCAACGCGAAGCACCTTTTTAAACGATTTTTGACTATCAAACGACTGCACATAGTTGTAAATGTGAATCTATTGATGACGAGGTGGTTATTTGGTAACCACCTCGACTGTTGTATGCTGCTCATTAATTGACTCTTAATCTGCATACATACCGACAAGCTATGAGAGAACTCAATTCGTCTCCCCTAAATCACTATGTTTCTGAAAACATCGTTAATCCAGTCGTCACGCTTACTCAATAGGCTCTGAATCAAAAGCATAGTAATCGGAGCAAGTTCTGTCTTGCCCTGCTTACTATACGATTAGATAAGCTTTCAGTGGAAGTCACAATGAGGAGCATGTGGGTGATATTTAACATATCAATATGAATTGTTATGTTAAAATTATTCTATTGATGATTAATGAACAATCGAGCGACGCTCGATTGTTGCACCGTGTATCGTTTCAGTATTTCAATCTCTCGAATTTCTACGATTGAATCTCACAATTTTCACAATCTCGCTACGCTCGATTGTTCGATTGTTCGATTGTTATGTCCCTCACTGCCGACGAAATCGCCCTCTACGACCGCCAGATCCGACTCTGGGGCATGGCGACCCAACTCCGCCTCCGTTCTGCCAAAATTCTCGTCATCAACATCGGTGCCGTAGGCACTGAAATCGTCAAGAACCTCGTACTTGGTGGCCTCAACAGCATTGAACTCGCCGATACCAGCACTGTTTGCGCCGCAGACTTTGCCGCCCAATACTTTTTGCCCAACGACGACTCCATCATTGGGCAGCCCAAACTCCCGCTAATTATCGACGGCATCAAGGCGTTGAACCCCCGCGTCAACTTGAGCTGCCTTGAAGGCGACGCGTATTTCGACGAAAACTACCTCAAAAACTTTGATTTGGTCATTGCCACTGAATTGGACAAAGCGAGTATCTTGCGGCTTAATTCTGTCACTAGATCGCTTCGTGTGCCGCTATATGTGGCGGGACTCCACGGAATGTTTGGCTACATTTTCGCTGATTTGGTGAAACACACCAGTGTTTGCGAGCGCGATGCTGGAAACGTCCCTACTGAGGCAAATACAAGGATTAACAAGTGTAAAACAATTGTGGATGTGAAGCATAATGAGGGTAAGGAGGTGCTTACGATTGAAGACGAGTATGTGCCGATTGCACATGTATTTGAGTCAAAGGAGTTGCCACACCAGTTGAATAAACGGCAGTTACGAAGACTTTCGGCGGCTTTGCCGTTGGTGTTGGCGCTTCTAGAGAGGGGAAGAAAAGATAAAAAGAATGAACATAAAGAAATAAGTGGAAACGAGGTGACAAGTGATGGAAAAGATAGTGAAGAGAATGAAAGTAAGAATCAAAAAGAGAATGGATATGAAAATAATAAAGAGGAAAAGAGGAAACTCTTCGAGGGAGCACTCCGGGTGTGTGAAACTTTGGGGGTTCCGCTGACTGTGGTGACTGAGGAATACGTGGAGATGTTTTCGCGACAACAGTATGCGGAGTACGCGCCGGCCGCGGCGATTTTGGGAGGAGCGTTGGCACAGGATGTGATTCAGTTTTTGAGTAAGAGGGAGAGTCCGATAAATAATGTGTTGGTGTTGGATACGGTGAAGGCGGAGATGCCGATATACTATTTGTAGCATAGAGAGCGAAGCGAATCTATGCGAGTGTGACAACTGAGCACAGATTAGCGAAGCTAATTTGTGTGAATATGAGTGATGTGAGAATATTAGCTGAGAATAGATTAGCGAAGCTAATCTATTCGAGTTTATGTGAATGTGGGTATATTAGCTAATGTGGCATATATCTTCGCTATGCGAGTATGAGTGAATTTGGGCATATATAGCATGCAAAAGCGGAACTGAGCATGTGAAGTAAAATCCAGAAGTTGGTTCGATTATGCGAACATCAAGCAGTTTGAGTGTGATCATGTGCAGATTGAGCATAGTGAAGTTGAGTACTCCGCTTCAGCATGCACTAGTGTGAAATGTGGTGACGAGTGTTAATTGTTATTAATAGTGTAAGATAGCTAGATAGGATGAATTGTAGAAGGGGACAAATGTGGAACAATTGTGGAACAATTGAGCGTAGCGAAATTGTTCATAAAAATTAGAATGATGACTATTGACGTGGAAAAAGTTAATAATGAACGGTAGCGTAGGAAAGAGGAAGAATGAACAAATAAGGAAGAATGACAATTTCTCTACTCAAATGCTCATAAAAAATGTACGACATAATATCGCAGAGTGGAAAGAATGAGCCCATAAAATTAGGTCTCAAAAATCACTTGAAGCAATTTAGCACCCAAACAGTCCCTAGTGACAGTCCAACAATTTTGCTAACCAGTTGTACTCAACAATTTTAAATCATCTTAAACGTCAGATATGCTGGATTACTCATTAACTTGTACATCTCAGTCTAAGACATACTTTTCAACTTAGTTGTCGCTCAGTCTGAAGACCTCAATAACTCTGTTCATCCTTCGCTTCGCTCAGTCTGAAGGTCAGTCTGAAAGCCTCATTGACTCTGTTCATCCTTCGCTTTGCTCAGTCTGAAGGAAGGGGCCTTATTTTCCACTGTATTTTTTGGCTGCGAAATAACTTTGTGTACAGCAAAAATTGTATGGCTTCATTTACTGATGGTTGCATTTGAATATACCTGTTCTTGATTTGACATGTGCTATGATTGTCTACTGGACCTCACTAGGTTGTCAATTGCAACAGTCTCCTCACAGTCTCCCACAACTCAAGTCCCTCACCACTCAAGCAGCACTTTCACTCAATAGCATCTACTCCACGTGTTGAGATCAAGGAACATTCCGATTACATTCCGTATCATTCCAGCAATCAGCTCACAATTAAACTTTCAATTACAAAAAATACTGCGTAATTAGAAAATACATGCGAATCGAGTGAGCATAATAGGCTTGAATGAAATGAGATAAAATGAGGTACAATGAGATAAAATGAGGTAAAATGAGGTAAAATGAGTGAGATAAAATGAGTAAAAAAAGTGTAGACTAAAATGAGTAAAAAAGTAGGCTAAAATGAGTAAAAAAAGTAGGCTAAAATGAGCGATAAAAAGTGTCTACTATAATGTTGACACTTATGATGAAGTGTGAGTATGGTATTCAGTTATTGAATTAGCAGACTACTGAGTGCACTGAACTGATAACACTAAAAGTCCTATCTGTATTCTGGATGGTCTTTTTTCTTCCACTACTTTTCGCAGCCATCGATCGAGGCTGCATGTTCGCATCTGTAAAGATATAGCGATAACTACGATAAGTGACTAATGGCTACTAATGACACTAATGACCTGACTAAGGATCTTGACTAATGACAATTACTAACATTGCTGTCATTACTAATGACACTGACTAATGACACAATAATTTGACACAATGACTAAGAAGAATTACTAATGGTAATTTTACTCACTCTACATGTCCAACGTTTAACTGAATAAAGGTACTTAGCTTGCCAATTTCCCACTTTCTTGCTTCAACCTAGTCAAAAGTTGGATGTTTTGACCTTCCGTAATATAGTCATGCTGCACCCATTTGACTGCAGCATTTTCAGTGCTCACTAGTAGCTTTCACCAGACACTACAGTCTTACACTCATTTTTCTTATTCGCTTTTACTCGCTTTACTGACTTTACTCAATTACCCACTTTACTCATTATCCCTAACAATCAGTTTTCTGTAGCACTCAAACACTACGCTAAGTCTTTTTTGTATACCTTCTACAAGTTTTACGGAACAAATAAACCCATGTGCATTTTTAGTGAGGCGATCATAAAGTATGTGAGTACAAATTATCGGATGTATGGGAATTCTCATTACTTTTAGACTAGATGGTACTCCTCCTTCTCACTATTTGATCCTCACTTAACTACTTCTCTCGTCACTCCTCACTCACTCGCTTCGCTCGCTTGTTCGGAGTGACTACTTATTCGGCGTCCTCCCCTTCCTCTTCTTCAAATGCGCTGTATTCTTCAAAAACCTAAACGTCCCCACCAACTTCACCTTTAATGCATCATTCCGTTCCTTTTCCACCCTAATCTGTCCCAATATCTTTTCCCTCTGGTCATAGTACACCTTGCGTTCACCATCCTCCACTTCCTCAGCACTGGCAATTCTCTCCGCCAAACTCTTGGTTTCGTCCTCGGCCTGCGCCAACTCCACCTTGGCATTGGCAATGCTCGCGAGAACTCGGTTGTATTCCAGGGAAACGTAGTTTTTCTCCTCGTGCTTGGCATTGATTCGTGCAACCTGTGCTTTGATTTTAGCCTGTAAGTCCCATATTTCTTGTTGGTTGATGTAGAAGGAGGACTGGTCAAAAGACTCTCCGTAAGGAGAGTCTTTCTTTACATCTTCCTCTTTCTTTTGCTCTTCCTCCTTCTTTTCTTCCTTCTTTTCCACATCTTCCTCTTTCTTTATCTCCTTCACTTCCTCCTTCTTTTCCTCCTTCTTTTCCTCCTTCTTTTCCTCCTTCTTTTCCTCTTTCTTTTCTTCCTCCTTCTTTTCCTCCTTCTTTTCCTCCTTCTTTTCAACACCCATCACTTCTTTTATCGAATTTTCTTCAACATTCTCTTTCGTTTTCTCCACAAAACCTTCCTCTTTAGTCTCTCCCTCATCTATTTCCATCTTGTCTTCCTCCTCCTTTTTCTCATTCTCTTTCTCCTCCTCTCCCTTACTCTCTTCTTTTTCATTCTCCTCCTTCACATCAACCTCCATTTTATCTTTATCCTCCTCCTTAACTTCTTTTTTATCTTCATCCTTCTTCATCTCTTCATCCTCATTCTTCTCCTTTTCCTTTTCCTCCTCCCTTCTCCTCCTCTCCCTCTCCAACTCCCCCTCCAACACTTTTATCTCCTCCAACACATCCCCCACCTCACTCTGTTTCTTCAGTATCCGCTTATTCCCAGCATCTATCCGTGCCTGTGCATGCTCCACATCCCCCAAAATACTCGAGAGCGCCTGCCCCAACACCTGCTCCAGCCTCACTGCCCCAGATTTTCCCCCATACGTCTCCTGCTCCTTTACATATAGTCTGTGTGTATTCATGGCATGGTTCAAGTCCATCAACAACCGGTGTGTCAACACACTCGACTTGCCCTCCCCCCCATGGTTATGTATCCCCGTCTGTACATTGATATCGTTCTTTAGCGGATTGGTGACATACTCCAGCTCCAATCTGCGTGTTTCGTAGTACGTGGGCTTTTTCGTCACAACTTCACTCTCCACATAATCGTACGGAGTATAGTGAAAATGCACTTCGGTCAATAGCAGCCGCTCCACATCCTCGGCACTGAACCTCGGGATCGGAGGAAGTTCCGGAAGCGGCCACCCATGGTGCCGTTTGCGGTCGAAAAACTTGTCCCCCAAGTACCGCAACTTTTGGTTATAGATGGGAAACACATCAGGAGGCAAGTTTCCTATAAACTCTCGCAAACACACTATGGACGATATGAGCTTGTACAAGTAGTCGGGTTGTCCAACACAGTCCTTGTAGTAGAGCATACAGTGCTCAACAGTTTTCATTGGGACAAGACGTATAATGATTGCATCGCCCAGGTTCTGCTTTCTCACAGTTTTGACCCACTCACTCTCTGTATCCACATACGCATCCAAAATCACCACCGTATCGAACTTGAGCTGCGAAATTGTATCGTGTCCCCTCTGCAAGTTACCGTCGTGGGGTAAAAGATGGATGGCAGTTTGCCGCAGCAAGTCGGCTTTTGAGTTCTTTTTCAGCTCACGCTGTACATTGTGCCCGTTGTACCGCCTCACCACCTTGTTGCCAGCACACCCGAGCAAGAGGGCCTCGCAGAGGTCAAAGAAGCGCATGTCGTTCTTCATGATGACCGCGACATTTTTGTGTGTCGCGTCCAGCGAAATGACGACATTCATCAAGTCCTTGAGCACGCTAAACTTGCCGCTGGTCTCAGCCAACTTGTGGTGCATGTCTTTTTGCGCGAGGTTCTTGGGCATGTAGTGGTTGATTAGAAGATAGGGGTGTGTGCTGACGAGCATGCAGTTGTTGATGCAGATCTCCAACAGCTTGGTGATGATATCGCGAGTGTCGTTGGTCTCAAAGTACTTGAGGATATCGGGGTCGTGAAGTGACACTATTTGGTCGGTCAATTCTTTCTGGAACTCAAACATAGGGGTGGCGAGCGAGTAGTCGCCGGACGTGTTGACTTGGGTGAGCTGGAGGTCGATAACGGGGGGTTCGGGCGTGCCATCGAGGATCTTGAGGAGGTTCATATACTTTTTTTACCAAACATGAGCGAAGCGAATGTGAGGGAAAAAAGTATAGACAGCGAACATAGCGAATATGAGCGATAAACTTAACATAATAAGTAAATAACATAATAGAAGATAATAGAATAATATGAATTAGGAAATAAGTGAATAAGTGAACAAGTAGAATAGTAAATTAAGAAAATCAAGTAGAATAGTGAATATTAATAAAGTAATAAAGTAATAATACAGTAGTGGAATAGTTGAAGGATTAACGATTACTGGACTAAGTGAATAAGAGTAAATATAATCATATGTTTTCAGTGCATTGACTGGCATAAAAAATAGAAGCACATTCTCTTACCCTCTAATTTTCCTCGTCACTTTTAGTTCATCATGAAGAATGTTCGAGTAAGTTGATACTTAGAATGCAATTCACTTCATGAGTTCGTTCTTATATGAATTCGTAATAGGCCAGTTTAATGTCACAGATTAAGAGTCAATAAACAAGTTAAAAGTCAATGATAAAATTGTCAGTCAATACAGTCAAACCGCACCTCTTATATGTAGTAATGTTTATTGTTTAGTACCATAGAAATCAATGTGCCAACAAAGTATGACAGAAAAGAGTGATATTCTTTACTGTTCGACTCCATCAGTATTGGATTAATTTTGGCGTCCCAGAGTACGCTAGAACCCCAACATTCAGTTCTAGACTCTAAGATGAGCTTTTGTCGACCGCACGATAAAAAAGTCCCAAAAGTCCCTAAAGTCACATCAAACCACGAATAGTTTTTTATAATTGGTAAAATGTTGGTATCTGTATTTTTATTAGGTAAAGAGTCAATATTACAGATTAAGAGTCTATTCAGATTAAGAGTCATTATAATACATGTTATACAGAAGCAGCGAATGAGTGATAATAGGTGACTTCATTCGACTGCTTAGCAACCAATGAACCTTCTTCATGGGGGATCATTTTTGGAATTGGATTATGATAAGGAGAAGACGTCATGGGACTATTAATGAGTTGGTTAATGTTGGTAAGGGTGCATGTTGATGAGGGTGCATGTTGGTGATATATGAGAAAGAATATTGGAATTCCTTTTCTGATAGACCTGAACCTAACGGTCCAGGTCTACCTCCTTTTGCTCTAACAACTCGCTACGCTCGTTGTTCTCATAACCTCCACACCTTCACCAGTCTATCCCACCCACTACTCACAATCTCCCTTCCACTCCCCCCCACATCCACACTCATCACCTTCCCCAAATGCCCCTCCAACGATTTAATCCGCACCCAGTTATCCGCCGACCAAATTCCCACAGTCCCATCATACGAACTGGTGACTAAGA
Organism: Kodamaea kakaduensis; assembly: GCA_030558435.1. Classification (NCBI taxonomy): domain Eukaryota; kingdom Fungi; phylum Ascomycota; class Pichiomycetes; order Serinales; family Debaryomycetaceae; genus Kodamaea; species Kodamaea kakaduensis. Next base: position 115,865 of record JAJMSN010000044.1, read on the forward strand.
ATGTTCCGTCGGATATTTCCTCTTTATTGTCTTTTCCTTCTTTTCTTTCTTCATCTTTTTCTGATTCTCCTTCTTTTTGTCTATCTCCTTCCTTTTTATAAAACCTCACACCACTCACCAACTTTTTATGAGCTGGAATACTAAAAATCTCATCACTTCCATGCTGCAATTTCCTTATATCCCACACCTTCACCGAACAATCCCCACTGGCACTCGCCAAATACTGTCCGTTTGGCGACCAGTCTAGCGAGTACACTCCCTGGATGTGTTTTGTGAGCGTACTGATACTTCTGCCCGAGCGCAAGTCCCACACTCTCACTATTCCATCGAGTCCCCCCGACGCAAAAAGCAGTCCGTCGCCGTGAAATGCACCACTAAAAACAGCCTGTGAGTGTCCTTCCTGTTGCATCAAGCTTTCTCCACGCCCAATGTCCCACAACTTCCACGACTGGTCAAAGGATGTGGAAATAACGTGTTGAGAAAAGGGATGAATGAGTGTTTGGGTGATTCTATCATCGTGTGCGTCTAGTGAGAGAGATGGAGAGGTAGTAGTCTTTCTATTCTCTCTGCTCTCTCTATTCTCTGTATTTTCTTCAATATCTTTATTCTTACTCCCATTCTCACTCTCTCTATTATCACTCCCACTCCCTCTATTATCACTCCCATTCTCTTCATTCTTCTTTTTCCACACACAAATCCTCCCCTCCTGGCCGCCCGACACCAAAACATCTCTTTTCCAGTCCAAACACGCCTTTTCTGAATGTCCCTTTAGTGTGTTCACTGTAGTTAAATCACTGCCTCTCAATATAAATATCTGGCCGTCCCACGAACCACATGCAATTTCCGTCCCATCTGGGGAGTATCGCACTGTGGACACCGCACGGGTATTGTTTGGAATCACCTGGGATCCGTAGACCTCGTACTGCGAGAGTTTTTTGTTGATGGCCCTCCGGTGCAAAAGAGTGGATTCAAAGTCGGGGGTATGGCGCAATTTTGTGGTTCTGGTACGCGCGTGTTGTAGGGATTTGTGCAAGAGGTTGAGTCTGAAGTCGTACAACTCTTCGGGGCCGGGTGTGTAGAATTCCTCTGCTTCTTCTGAGGATTCTGAGGATTCTGAGTCGATTTGCATGTCGTCGGTCATTAGAGCAATCAACCGGTCTCTTCGCTGGGCGTTGGTTTCCGAGGGGAGTTCTGGAGGTTGGTTGAGGTGGACGAGGGTTTTTCGTACGTCTTCGTCGAGGGTGGGGACGTGGGGGGCGTTCATAGCAAATAATTGTCAAACAATTTCGCTACGCTCAATTGTTTGCGAAAGGTGATGCGACAGTAGCGAACAATTTAGCGCAGCTAAATTGTTTGCGAGAAAAAGTTGCATAGTGGGTTTAGTGAGAATAATGGGCATGGTGAAATTGTTAGCGACAAAAGTTAGTGAGAATAGCGAGAAATTTAGTAGAAAAATAGAGAAGCTTCACTGAAAAAAAGTTGAGAGAGAGTGTGTAGGCGGTAAAGGTCAGGTGAATGGAAAGTATTCTAGTGAGATAGAAATCCATTCAATTGTTCAAAAGAATAGAGAGAATTAGTTTAGCGTTGTTTGCGAGGAAAAGTTGGAATAGTGAGTTCGGTGAGTGTAGCGAAGAAAAAGTGTGAACAATTTAGCGGATCGCAAGAAAAAATTGCATTTAGTGAGAGTTGTGAGATGAAGCTGCGAATTTCGTGAGAGAAAGTTAGTGAGAGAATAGTGGAATTTAGTAGGAAGAGTTGCGTCTGGAGAGGATTTACTGAGAAAAATCGAAAGAATATAGAGTTCAAATGAATTAGCTACTTTCAATTGTTCAAAAGGATAGAGAATTGGTAACGGAACTGATTGCGAGAAAAGGTTTTGCGAACAATTGGCAATGGCAGAAATGTTCGTGAGAAAAAGTAGTGAGAGAATAGTGAAAATTTTAGTGACAAGTAGAGACGATTTGCTGCGAAAAAGTTGACAGAAGAGGTAAGTGAGAAAGTTGAAGAAAGTGAATCGAGAATTTAATGAAAACTACTTGCTACTTTCAGTTGTTCAAAAGAGAGAACTGTACGAAATTGTTTGGGAGAAAAAGTAGAGAATTTTAGTGAGAAAAAGTTGAAGTGAGAATAGTGAGAATTTAGTGAGAACAATTTGCTGCGCTTTTTTGCGAGAAAAGCTCGGAAAAGCTCGTCAGAGAACTCAGCGAGAACATCTCGCCTCTCAATGAGAAAAAAGGCAAAGATTAATGGTAAAATAAGAAGCAAACGAATGGAGGGTGGAGGGCAGCATCAAAGACAAAGTGATGAGGATATAGAGTGGAAACATTTCATTCAAAGTGTAGAGAATATTCGTTTAGAGGGCCTAGTGATAGCGAGCAAACAAAAAACTAATGAGAAAATTCAAAAAACTAATGAGAAAATTAGTGAGCACGAAATTTGAAGAAAAAACGCGAATGTGAAATGCTCGCGAGAAAATTAGTGAGCATAGATGTCGTAAAAGTTGGACTGATGGAAGTATTGACAAGAATGAGATGTTTAGAAACTAAAGGTATACAATTGGCATTATGATTGGAAAATAAATCAACATTTCATGTACTGAAAAATGGAACAATTAGAGATATTAGTAAATGACAAGTAGTAGGTAGTGGTAAGATTAGCAATTTACTCTTGCAACTTGAATCCCACCCCCTAATATCTTTCACATTAACATAGCTCGTTCTTCAACAAATCTCACCTATTGTAATTTGAGTTTTGGTTTCTCTCCTTCCTGTCACCCCATAACTCACTACATTTATACAGTGCACTCAATGCACTTGTTTTTAGGCGAATGTACATCCTATGTCCTTTACATGCCTCTTGTATACACAGCCCATCAATTTCATATCTGAACACCAAAGCAATCCTTATAATTATCTTGAAGGTCCCCACACCGGTTACTCAGTTGTCCTCACTCAAACCAACGTAATGATTTCACTCCTTCATTTCCCTTTTGGGAACAGCTGCAAATTATTTTTTGGCAAATTTGCAGCCACTCATTAAACCAGCGAAGCGAGGTTTAACGAGATCCAACAAGGTTTACAAGGTTTACGAGGTTTGAAGAGGTTTAACAGAGCGATAAGCAAGGTTCAATAGAGCGATGTTCACAGCGATGTTTATTTTTAACAGAGGTTGTGAGACAAACACATAGAAACGACAAGCGAGATCACACAAGGTTCACCAATAAAGGTATGTGATGGTCTCGTACTTCTCAAATTATGTGTGATCATGGATTATACGTGAAACAATCTACGATATTCTGTTAGATAGAACGTGCTATGAGAACTGTGAAGCGATTGTTCTAAAATAAGTTCCTAATCAAATAAAGAAATAAGTTCTACTCAAATCGAGTGATCTCAAACATCGAAAGAGCAAATACCTTTTTACATCGATAGAAGTTGTAGTTACAATTTCTTCTTTACGCAAACAATCTCGCTTCGCTCGATTGTTCACACATCCACCATCACACCCTCAATCAAATCATCCAACAAATCATCCTCCATGAACTCCTCCAATCCCTCCTGAAACCTCCCCCCAACTAGAGTCCTCACAAGCTTCAACTCTTGGTGAAACTTTCCAACCTCAAAAATCACCTTTTCAGTGTCTTCATCAAGTGAAAGATGTCGTATACTGTTTCTGATGCTCCCCTTTTTCTTTTTTGCAATCTTTCCCAATGCCTTATTATTCTCTTTCTTCTCTTTCTCTCTACTTTTCTCTTTCTCTTTCTTCTTCTCATTCTTCTCCTTTTCTCCACCTTCTTTCTTCTTTACACCCACCACCAACGACGCTCTTTTCTTTGTGAGAAACTCAAAGAAACCAACAAACTCCTCTTTTGTTATCTTTTCCACTATCGACGGGTCCACATACTCATCTCCGTCCATTCCCCTGAACCTGTACGACCTGGTGATGATTTTGTCCCAGTAGTTTCTGTGAATGCCGTAATTCTCTGGATCATAATTCGTACTACTAGCACACGGGGTCTGATGGAACCCCAAATTTGCAGGAATCACATATTCTCGAGGTGCCCCGAGCGTTTTAGCGAACGGCTGCAAAATTCCCTGCAATTCGGACACGGAGATGTCCCGTGCCTTTTGTTCCTGCAGACGGAGGTACTCATCGATGGCCCCAACCATACTTCCCACGCCATGGTCTGTGCTCAGCACAGCGATGTACACCCCCACCGTATCTCTCAAGAGCCTGAATCCACTCACCACAGTGTACCCAAGCCGTTTTTTTGTTCTCAACTCAAAGCCACACGATAGCGAAATGTAATGTGCAAGCAACTTTGCAATCAACACAGCCATGTGGTCGCACCGAAGGCCAACCTGGAAGTAGTAGTACACAGTGTCGTGGTCACTGGAGCTTTTGTTGAAGGTTTCAAACCGATACTGGCGGGTTCGAAGAAGATATGATGAGGAGATAGTAATAGAAGAGGGAGGTACATTTGTTTCAAAAATGTCCGAAAATTTGAGAGCATCCTCTTTTGTGCACCCAGAAACTAATATATCAGTGTATGAACCTAGTTTGCTAGCGATTTTGCCAAGATGGTGTAAATCTATCTCATCAAGTGCATCCAAGCGTTCGTCCAATCCCCATACATTTTCCTCAAGTAACATGATTGACCCCGAAAGTGCCTGTTTTAATCCATCTGCTTTCTCGAGATTTACGAGCTCAGACCTCAACTGGACCCGAGACCGTTTGAATTCTCGGTAACTGATCCCCAGTATTTGGGTGCAAAATTCGCGGAAAAAATCAGCGAGCGTCCGTACATACTGCTCCATACACTCTTTGAGACCACACACATCAATACTCACGCTGGGACGCGAAAGCACGTTGGGGAACACGGCCCAGGAAAACTGAACAAGTTCGCTTTTGTAGAGTTTCTGTCGGATTTCAGCGCCCCAGAGACTGCATAATAGCTCGACTCCAACCATATTGTGGGGGGTTGATTCCAAGTCAGCGTGGAGCTGAAATGAAACAGTGATGCGATTGCTGGTTTCGTGGTGGTACCAGAGCTCGAAGTTGTCGCCATAATCAACAAGTTTGGGAAGAGTGACAGTTTTTTTAGTTGCATAGGAAAAGGGGGATATACTAGTAGTACTAGTAGTGAAACTACTAGTACTACTACTATTAGTGGTGGTACTATTAGTTATTGTACTACTACTAGTTATTGTACTAATAGTTCTTCCTGTACTACTAGTAGTACCACTACCACCTTCTAACAACCCCAAAAAATGGTTTGGTTCTGGGGGAGTCCAAACTTCAGTACACTCCAACCTCTCCACCTCCCCAATTGTATACTCAAATCCATAATACTCATCACGCACCCCCCTGTGATTTGGCTTCATCCAAACCACATTATAGTTGCTAGTACTAAGAACACTTTTCGTTATCGAAATAAAATCCAATGCCTTTTCATTTGTGTGTGTGTAGTCTGGACCCGAAAATATATTTTTCGCACCCAAAAAACCCTGCTGCATTTTTTGAGCCAATGTCTGGACGTCCCCTTCACTTGTTTCGTTTAGTTTCGACGTTGTTTGTGCCTCCCGTAGCAATTCATCTATGGTGTCTATCGCCCAATTCCCTATTGAATTCACAAAGTGGATCACTCTCAGCAATACCTGGTCCACACCCTTTGTGAGGTCGATATCCACCACCAACACTCTGTTTCCAACGGCTATTGGCTGGACAAAACAGTAGAGTGAGTTTGCGAGTCCGTCGCGTGAAAGACTGTCGAAAAGCGAGCCGTGGGACTCGTCCCCTATGATGTTGCACCACACCAGCGAAAAAAAGTCGATGTCTTGAAGTAGTGAACAGAAGGGAAAAAATATACGCACAAATGGTTCATCGTTTTGTATGGTGATTATTTTGCCAGTTCGTGGAAAGACGGTCTGGATAGGAAAGGCCATGTTAAGGAGGGAAGGTGTCCCTTTTTCTTTCACTTTTTCTGTTCCTCTTTCATCTCTTTCATCTCTTTTATCCACTATTTCTCCTCTTTCATCTCCCTCCTCCAACACAAATACCTTTCCACCCCCCAATCTCGTCAACTTTTGCAAATGACTCAACGACTGCGGCCCCTTCACCACCATCGTCATCTTGTCCGCGGTAAAATTCCTTACAAAGTAATTACATAAGCTATTTTTCGAGACACCCCCCAAGGTCTGCGAAGTCCCCGTTGCGAACCGTGCAAAAGGATGTGATTTCGAAGCCAATATCCTGAGGGCATGGTACAAGATCTTTGCACGATCCTCCGTATTTCCCTCGTGTTCGCTATTCACCGCAGCCACCTCCCACCGAATACACCGTTTCGACATCAATGGGCGCTCGAAAAAAGATGCAAAGTTGGTGAATATATGGTGGAAGGCCGCCTCCCCGTCTATTTGCGCGTCTGTAGTGGGCATCTCAAAGTGAAAGCACGTTTGTTCGCCGGTAGTGAAGGCGTTCGATGTTCCGCCATGTGAGTCGAGTTTCTCCAAAAATTCATTGGGCAGTGGGAACTGCTTGGTGCCCATAAACATCATATGTTCACACAAATGTGCAAGTCCGGGTGTTTGGGGAGGGTCGTTGTGGGAACCTGTGGCCACACATACTGCGGCAGAAAACGTATCAAGAGTGGGTGAGGATATGAGGAGGGTAAGTACTCCGTTGATTTGTACAAGGCGGTACATGAATTATTAAATTTATAAGTAGTAGTAGAAGTAGAAAAAGTAGAAATACTATTTCTACTATTTCTACTATTTCTACTATTTCTAATGTTTCTACTACAGTTTCTACTATTGTTTCTTTTCTACTAATTCTTTATCTACTATTTCTATTTCTACTACTTCTACTACTTCTACTATTTCTACTATCTCCACTATTCTACTCTTCTACTCTTCTACTCTACTAATACTACTTCTACTACTACTTCTACTACTACTTCCACTACTCTGTGTATGTTTCAGCTGCAAAATTCCCCTTTTGGGCTGCTCAATGCATTCTTCACTTGCATAGCACGTGCTATAGCACGTGCGATACCTCAAGAAACCCGTGATCAATCCCGTGTTTTCGCACGTGCCAACCCTCAATCGTACATGACCGCTGCGATTGCGGGTTTTTTTGGGCTGTGCGTTTCTTTTTTTCAACTTTACATGTTGTCACGCAACCTGTAAAACGATTGTTGTGACCGGGCGGTGATAAATATGGAATTTTCCCCAGGGGCTACTCAGCAGGATACATGATACCCGTGCTACACCATGTCTAACCAGTATATATATAACTCGTACCAGCAATACTCGCCGAGCTCCGCACACGCTGCGATGGAGGCCACCGCCAACCTGAGCACAGGCAGCTCCGACAGCACCAGCCCCCTATTCAACAATGCCACCTACATCTCCAGCACCAACACTGGGTCGTTATCGTCCGGGCTGTCGTCCTCAGGGCTGTCCATCCCGGGCTTCCTCGGCCAGCAGCCACTACAGGCCCACATGCCGCAACCGCAGCCTGGTTCTGCGAACTACTCGTTCCACACCCCAAGGTTGCGCTACTACTTGTCCAAGTCGTTTGACATTGAGGACGACCTCGAGTTTTGCCCAGAGATCCCAGAGCACTACTCGTCGCAGACATCGCCCCAAACAAAGAAGTTCAACCCATACACCGCCTCGGTGTTTTCCCCGCAGCAGGTGGGGGCCAATCCCAGAAGCCCTACAGCAGCTCCAGCGAACCCAACACCTCTTTCCCCGAGGGTTCACACTCCAAGGTTGAAGAAACCATTGGAGATTATTAATCCTCAGACGAAGTTACGGGTTGCTTCGCCTCTGCTTAATAAGTAGAGCAAGTTGACGTAGTCAACTTGTGCTAAGGGATTGTATGATACTATTGTACGAAGTACAATATTGTCACTCGTACTGTACTTGTACTGTACTTGTTGTATTATGTACTTTTACTCGTACTATACTTGTACTAGTACTATACTTGTACTCTTTACAAGTACTCTGTACTCTACTCTGTACAGTACCTAAGACTACGTCAACATTGAAAAATTGTTGAGGAGACAAGGGTGGATAGATGCGAGCACTATCCACAGTCTAATTGAATTAGATTTTGCATTTATTTCTCGGCCCGTTGGGATTTTAAGTTTATCTAGTGTATTACAAGAGCGGTGTAAAATAGGAGTTGTATAATATGGTGAAATAGAAGATTGTTACAATATGTAGAGAAAGTAGGAGATTGGAGGTGGTTTTACTATGTAATAATAATGGAGGAGAATAATAGAGAATAATAGAGAATAATGGAGAGGATTTAAATAGTAAGAAGGATCGAAGAGGGGATGTTGGAGGATATAGGAAAACTGCTTTGACTACCGCAGAACATTACTTTTTTCTATTGTCATCAACTGATTTTGGTTGCTATGCCAACTTTTCGAAAATTTCCAGAAATTCACAAATTTTTTAGAAATTTCTCGATCCCAACGTTTGAGGAGTGGTGATTTCAGAACGCTCAAAAATGATCAGAAGATGATCAAAGATGATCAAAAGATGATCCTTAGATGATGGACGTTAAAGCAGTGGAAAAATGGGGTTCGGGTATTGGAGTGTTGCGTATGTTGTTACACGATACATGTACTATTTTGGAAGTCATAAGCGATCCGAGATAGTTTAGTGGCTAGAATCTCCGCTTGTCGCGCGGAGGACCGGGGTTCAATTCCCCGTCTCGGAGTTTTTTTACAATAAGCGAATTGTAAATTTACACTAGTGATGAAGAGTGAATCACTCTGTATGACTAGCGTATTTTTTCAGCATGTACACTAGTTAGTGTGCTCCCTGTTCATGCTTGGGATGAATAGACGACAAGCGCATTTGGATAGTGATAACAGAAACGGTTTTTTAGCATACAATTCTTTGGCAATTTTTTAGCATACTTCAGCATAAGTGAATACTGTTGCAGCAAGTGGAACGACAGTTCCTGTTCCACGTATCGGCCCAGGAAAACTATCCCTTAAAAAGCTTACTCATCAGCGCTTCCCTCACCATCTAAACTATTCACCTTCCATCCGAGATAGTTTAGTGGCTAGAATCTCCGCTTGTCGCGCGGAGGACCGGGGTTCAATTCCCCG